>JARQZK010005179.1:132500-225000 GCA_030704885.1 Cynegetis impunctata
CTTTTTATTCGACTAGTTTCGCCTGTTACAGCATTATCAAGACTGAATACATAATTGCAAAGACATCGCTTGAAAATATATAAGTATTTCGGTTCGGTACCTGGGGGTGGTAAAATGTAATCGATTGGTCCAAGTTATCAGAGATTCAACAGTGGGGAGTGGTTTAAGTCTAACTGGTCATTAAGAAGAATGTAATTATGGGATTTTTGGATCTTGTTTATTTCCATGGCTTCCAGGAAGTTCATCATCATACCTTCATCACAGTAATGAAGAATTTTTGGTTTGAAAGAGGATGAGATGTTATGTTTTTTTGACTCTAGATGTTCCCTAAATGCTGATTGTCCGTTTTTTAGATGTTCTTTTAGCCTGGAAGTACATTCTTCACAGTCCATTCTATAAATTCCTGTTCTCTTCATTGGATCGACTTTTGACATTTTGTTATTAAAAATCATTCTATCTAATCTGCTGTGACTCGAAAAAGCAGTATTCAAATTATTATTTTTAAAGAATTGAATGATCTTTGAAGAGGGGATGTGCGTATAAGGGATGCTCACAAACTTTTGTACATTTTTGTTATTGCAGTATGGTACATATAATTTCAAATTGATAAAAAGTTTCTCTTTTTTCGAAATTAAACTATTTATTATTTTTAGTGGAAAATCATTGTTAATACCTATCGCGCGAATCACGTCAATTTCTACCATAAGGTCTTGTTTTGATAAAGGAACCGAAAAAGCCCTGTGAATCATTGAGTTAAGAGCCGCGAGTCGATGGCTAATTGGACTGAAAGAATTATAACTTATGATGGCGTCTTAGAAAGTAGGTTTCCTGAATATTCTATATGAAAATTTATCCTGTTTCGATATTGTTAGGTCGAGAAAATTTAACGAATTATTTTGTTCTGTTTCTACTGTGAACTTGATCTTATCATGTATTGAATTTAGATATGTTAGGTATAATTTAATATGTCGGTCTGTCCCATTGAATCCAACCAAGATATCATCCACATAGCGGTACCAAAAAATAATATGTTTTTTAGATAGATCTGATTCTAATATTGTGGTTTCCATGTTGTCCATGAATATGTCTGCTAATAACGGGCTGAGGGGAGAACCCATAGGAAGACCTGAATTCTGTAAATATATTTTGTTTTTGAATCTAAATATGTTCTGTCTCAAAACAATATTAAATAATGTTGAGTATTCCGTTTTTTTTGCTGTTAGAGTTTTTTGTTTTTCTAAGATGTTTTCAATTAGAGGTATACACTCTTCCTTAGTTATGTTATGAAATATGTTGGAGACGGTCGAAGGACACTAATTTAAAATTTTTATCAAAATCGATTTTTTCTAATTTTTGTATGAGTTCTAATGAGTTTTTCACACTATATTTTGGAGAGAAATGAGTATGTTCTTTGAAGGCTGTGTTGAGAAATTTTGAAAGTTTACAAGAAGGAGCTTTCGAAAACGAGGCAACTGGTCTAATGGGTAGGCCGTCTTTGTGTACTTTAACAAGACCGAATAATTCGGGAGGTTCAGCACTCATTGGAATAACTTTTTTCTTTAGGTATAAGGAATCCAACAATTCTGACGCTTGTTGTACGTTCGATTTAATTTGAGTTAAAAAGGACGTCGTGGGATCTTTTTGTAAAAGGGAAATATCTAATTTGGATAAGACCTCTTCCATTTTTTCAATGTACTCTTCTTGCTTCAAACATACTAATGTGTTTCCTTTGTCGGCTTTGGTTAGTACTAGGTTGTTATTTTTGACTTTCTCTTTTATGTTTTTAATGATTTTATATTCACGGTGTTTCCTTCCTCCAGTCGCTTCATTTCTTATGGTATTTGCCAGAATATGTTTACCTGTGTTAGGCTGTGCAATTATTTTTATATTTTGTTGGATTGCAACTTCCAAGTGCACTCCCAAGATTTTCCACCCCTATAACTTTTTAACGGGTTCTTCGATTTTATTGGAGTTTGGGTGGTTTATCTCGGACATAATTCTGAGTTTTTTGACATACGAAATCAATATGCCTGACTTCCAGTTTCACTGGAAAAGATATTAACAATAAAATTCAAATGGAGCACCCGATATATTTTTACATAGTTCAATTTTGAGGCTTCAAATACATACATTCCATGTTTCAAATCTCAATTTTAGCGATGTTTCAATTTTGTTTTTTTATTTCATTTTTTCATCGTAGATCGCTGCGACGTCGTCTAAATCATAGTTAATTGACTTAGAATATCTCCCAATGTGATAAATTTTCTAAAAATTCATTTACTTGAAGTTTGTTCAAACGATTAAATTCTTTGTCGAACCAAAACTAAATTTTTTTAATCGTTACATATATGGGCCACCCAGTATATCAAAGAGCTCTTTCAAATTCCTTCAAATTGATTAGCATATCAGATTTCTCAATTACTAAATAACGAAGTAAGTATCAATACTCTTATTTTTGTTAACACCCTTTGCTCCTGTAACCGACCCTGTTTGCGAAATCGGAATTCAGCCATATTAATTTGGCATGGAAAAAAATTATGAATTATGTCTGAGATAAACTATCCAAATTTCAATAAAATCCAAGAACCCGTCAAAAAGTTATAGGGGTGGCCCAAGACTCATTTACACCTGGTATATATATATATATATATATATATATATATATATATATATATATATATATATATATATATATATATATATATATATATATATATATATATATTATATATATATTATATATATATATATATATATATATATATATATATATATATAAATATATATATATATATATATATATATATATATATTTATATATATATATATATATATATATAAATATATACAATGTTTATAATATCCCAATTCATTTGAAACTAAATATTGTAATTTTAGTTCATTTAAATATTGTTATATTCACAGATCATGGAACGACAGATCGGAGAGAAAAAGATCCTTATATGAAACAGACTAGTTCCAATATTGTTGATGAAAAAATGCCTCAGAACAGAGTGGTGAATGAAAATGTTGATGAATCAGTTCATGACGCAAAAAATCAGGAGAGAATTGCCAGCGAGAAGGTTAGTATATTATTTGTTTCCTGAAAAATAATCCATAAAGAGATATGTATCGTGAGACACCAAGAGGGTTTTTAGAAACTGTTTATTTCAATTATAACAATAATGGTAAAGTTACTATATACTAATTGAAATAACAGAGAGATGTGTTCTCTTCAAGAGCAAGCTGAGAAGTGATTGAAGGCTAATACAAAAGGTTATAATGTGAACTTCTTATCTATAGTCTAAAAATAGGTTTCTTTGAATAACAGAGTAACCTTGCAGTTTATTATGTATACGCTTTATGGGTATGTAACTCCTCCATCCCTAAGTCGAAAAAATTAAGGATTTATTTTTGCGTTGGCTGTTGTCGGCTGCTTCGGCGTCTTCTTGAGGTTCTTGTAGTTCAATTTCTTCCTTTATGGTCCTTCGTGTTGATCGTTGTTTCCATAAAATGTAAAATATTGAAGTTATTAGCAGAATGACGATTATTAAAATTGTTGAAGTTATTGACGTCGAAATTTCGTTAGGAATACTGGGTTCTTCAATTGGTGTTAGCTGCTTCGCTAAATTATTTATTTCATAAAGACTGTCAAAGTCTAATTTCGATATATTTGTGCTTTGAAAGCTGCTTCTGCTTCTTGTTACTGATATTTCAACTTTTGGTAGAATGAGTGGTATTCCTTGGCGAATTTGTTCATTATTTTTGAATTTCAAATGATCAATTAATATGTCGCAATCCTTTGGAGTCTGGATTAATGAAGGATAATTGATTTCCAGGAATTGATCTCTTGTACATTTTGATAATATACGGTTCGATTTAGTTGGTATAATAAGTCTTCGTACAGTTGTCTTCTAAGATTATGTTATCTCTGCAATAGTAGATCTCTTCGATAGTTGGACATTCTTTTTTTTGTGCTAAAGCTTTTTGTGACGTTCATGCCAAATAGGGATAGGTTGGGGTAAAAATTTTATTATGTTGGATAACTGGGTAAATGTGGTAAAACTCAAGGATTTTTGGTCTCATGATTGGAATATGAATTGCAAATATAATTTTATTTTCTGTGAGAGTTACCTGAGTCCCTAATAATTCATAATATGTTAAAGTATTTTTCAATTTTGGTATCTGTGACGATTCATATATTTTAGTTAAATAAGTTATCATTTCTTCAATCTCTTTGCTAAAAATAATTGAATAATGGATTGAGTTGGATCTTGCGAATGAAATTGCATTTTCAATATTATCTATAAAGGATATCATATTTTGACAATTCAAATTTATTTGACTTATAGTCCCTTTGGAAAGTTATGTTATTCTCATAAGTTTCTATTGTAGTTTTAATTACCAATTGGAACTTTCTCAAATTATTCTGTAATTTGATTTGATTTTGCCAGAGTATATTTAATGATTTTTTATAATGATTTATTAATCTTGTATACAGTGACCTGTAGGTTGACCTCGTGCACAATTTCCTTTTGTTTACTTTGTAAGATTTCTATTGCTTTATTGTATTTTTCGCCATCGTCAGAATCTAGGTTTCCGAATAACCATTCATTTAATTTACCTATACCGTTAAATGGTACTCGTTTTGCTCGAATGTGTGGTGAAATATTTTCAATTTTCCTCTGTAGCGTTTGAATTAAGAATTCTGTTCTACTTAAGTAGATTAGCTATGTATGTTCTAGATCGGAAGTCAGCCATTTTGTGGCGAAAAATTCAAACAGCAATGTCATTTCTGCGCATGCGCGAACTCTGGACGGGAAGTCGGCCATTTTGCGAACGTCGGCCATTTTTCAAGATGGCGGACCACGGTATTATCGTACTTTGGAACCTGACCAACAGATGGCGTTCCAAGATGGCGTTTCAAGATAGCTGACCACAGTATTATCGTAATTTGGAACTTGACCAACAGATGGCGTTCCTAGATGGCGTTTCAAGATGGCTGACCACAGTATTATCGTAATTTGGAACTTGACCAACAGATGGCGTCTCAAGATGGCGGACCAAGGTATTATCGTAATTTGGAACTTGATCAACAGATGGCGTTCCAAGATGGCGTTTCAAGATGGCGGACCACTGTATTATCGTAATTAAGAACCTGGCCACCAGAAGGCGTTTTTACAGATCACGTTCTTACAGATCACTGTATTATCGTCATTAATAACCTGACCACCAGATGGCGTTTCAAGATGACAGATCATTATATTCTCATCATTCAGAATCTCGCCAACAGAGGGCGTTTCAATAGCATTACAATTTGAATGTTTGACGTATGATAGTTCTATGCTCTGAGATATCTATGATTCAAGATGACATTTGACAGTAACGAATGACAGATGGGATGACGTATGACAGTTCTATGCTCTAAGATATCTATGGTTCAAGATGACATTTGACAGTTACGAATGACAGATGGGATGACAGATCGATGCACTAAGTTATCTTTGATTCAAAATGACATTTGACAGTTCTATGTTTTAAATCCAAGATGGTGGATGCGTGAGGCTATGAGAATAAGCATAGGGCCTAGAGAACTGAAATTGTGAATGGGGGCCTCCAGGTGTCTTCGGGCAGGCTCAGACGACTGACTTCGATATATAGAAATATATGGAGTCTTCATGAGGGCCCTCTTATACAAATTTTAATGTTTCACATTTCATTAGCTGACTTACAGATCACGGTTCAGGAATCCCTTCTCAACAGAGGGCAATCATATTCAATATTTCACGTATGACAGATCTGTGGTTTAAATCAAAGATGGAGGATCTAGGGTCTTTCCTCTTTTAAATCCAATATGGTGGATTACAAGTGACGTCACGTACCTACCAAGTTGATTTTAAAAAAATTCAAAATTGAAGAAAGCGAGTGCGAGGTTTGAACCTATATATCAGAAGTCCAACACTATCAATCTAAAAAACAAAAATTCATACTGAAGAAATCCACATGTAGAATTGAACCCAATATATCTATATTTGGAGTTCAACACTATGTTCACTACTCTAAAAAAAAATTTTCAAGTTAAAAAATCCAACGCGAGAATCGAACCTCTATATCAGAGGTCCAACACTATCAAGCTTAAAAAAAAAATTTCAAATTAAAAAATCCAGCGCGAGGATCGAAACTATATATCAGAAGTCCAACATTATCAATCTTAAAAAAAAAATTCATGCTGAAGAAATCCACATGTAGAATTGAACCTAATATATCTATATTTGGAATTCAACACTATGTTCACTGCTCTTAAAAAAAAAATTTCAAATTAAAAAATCCAACGCGAGAATCGAACCTCTATATCAGGAGTCCAACACTACCAAGCTTAAAAAAAAATTCATACTGAAGAAATCAACATGTAGAATTGAACCCAGTATATCTATATTAGGAGTTCACTGCTCTACCAAGCTTAAAAAAAAATTCTAATTAAAAAATCCAACGCATGAATCGAACCTCTATATCCGAAGACACTATCAAGCTTAAAAAAAATAATTTCAAATTAAAAAATCCAACGCGAGGATCGAACCTCTATCAGAAGTCCAACACTACCAAGCTTAAAAAAACAAATTCATACTGAGGAAATCAACATGTAGAATTGAACTCAGTATATCTATATTAGGGGTTCACTGCTCTACCAAGCTTAAAAAAAAATTCAAATTAAAAAATCCTGCGCGAGGATCGAACCTCTATATCAGAAGTCCAACACTATCAAGCTTAAAAAAAAATTCATACTAAATGTAGATTTGAAGCCAATATATCTATATTTGGAGTTCAACACTATGTTCACTGCTCTTGAAAAAAAAATTTCAAATTAAAAAATCCAACGCGAGAATCGAACCTCTATATCAGAAGTCCAACACTACCAAGCTTAAAAAAAAAAATTCATACTGAAGAAATCAACATGCAGAATTGAACCCAGTATATCTATATTAGGAGTTCACTGCTCTACCAAGCTTAAAAAAAAATTCTAATTAAAAAATCCTGCGCGAGGATCGAACCTCTATATCAGAAGTCCAACACTATCAAGCTTTAAAAAAAATTCATACTAAATGTAGATTTGAACCCAATATATCTATATTTGGAGTTCAACACTATGTTCACTGCTCTTAAAAAAAAATTTCAAATTAAAAAATCCAACGCAAGAATCGAACCTCTATATCAGAAGACACTATCAAGCTTAAAAAAAAAATTCAAATTAAAAAATCCAACGCGAGGATCGAACCTCTATATCAGAAGTCCAACACTACCAAGCTTAAAAAAAAAATTCATACTGTGGAAATCAACATGTAGAATTGAACTCAGTATATCTATATTAGGAGTTCAACTCTATAGACCGGGCGCTGGATGGAGTTGAGTGTGCAAAATGTGAGGACCGCATTTGGTGTATGGTTTTGAACTCAGAAAAGCATGAAAATTATGATTTAAAATGTTGCCAGGAGGTGTATTGGTCCAATTTTTTTTACACCCCACCCCCTTAGACATCAAGTAAATGGACTGAACACATGCTTTGGTATCATTATAATAATTGTTTTAGTGGCAATATCAAATTTTTTTTTATGATTAAAGATACTTATAGCTTGTCTAGTGGAAAAAGAACAGAAAAATTAATAATGAAAACAAAAATTATTTTTGAAAAAAATTATTCAATACATAAAAGCAAATTTGAAAATATCATAAAAAAAAATATAATAATCAATCTTTTATATTTTGACAATCGTTATTTATGCATTTGCATAACGAAATACAAGTAATATGTAATTTTTTACAAGAGCAAGCCATTGTTTTACAATTGGATGTACATTTACAGGGTTGAATCAACAATTTCGGCAGTGGTTGCTTAGTCATTTGTCGTGGGTATAATTTACCATCTTTCCTTTCATAGCCTAAGAAGGTGTAATCAATAGGCTGTAGTAGAGTTTGGTCAGCATTCACCCGTACATATGTTTGTGCTGAAGCTCTTAATAGATGTAAATGTAGAGCATCTGATGTGCAAATAACTTTTAATAGATTTAAGCCGAAACCAATATTTTGGGAAATTAATTTATACCGAAGTTCATCAGCTGTTGAATTTTTTTTTTAAAAAAGATAGGTGCAAATGCTTTCCAATTCTTTTAGCTGTTCGACACTTAGGTATGGATTTCCCAAATGCTTTAGAGCTTCTTGTACAAAATCCAACGATGCAGCGTTTAAAGCAGTTTTTTTTCGAGCCCAATCTGCTAGTCGAATCGCAACCACTCAGAGCGTGTAATGCTGGCAAAATACCATAAATATTTTGTCCAAAGGATTGAGCAGCCAGATGACATCCTGAAATGAATTTTTTCTTATAGAAACCGTCGAACCATAGACCTAAACAGCCTAGACGTGCAAGCTTGTTCTAGAAGTAAATTCCGAGAATGAAAACATCTGTATCAGCGCTAATGATTATGATATGGCCAAGTTTAATTTTCACTGCGTGAAATATATGACCAAACATCCGTGAATCCGCTTCTAAATGGTTAGAATTCAAGTCAGGTACTTCAAAAAATGAAGAACCTTGTATTTTGAAACATGTTGTTGGATCTTCAAATCCTCCACAAATATATAACTCGCAATCTTCATTTACTTGTGCATATCTAGGGGCAGCAGTACATAGAAATCGAACAAGCTGTAACTTATTTTCAGTGCTTGAAAAGAAATTATTACAATTAGCTGAAATTTTGGTGTGCTCATTTGAAATTATTAAATTTTTCATCATTTGACCTTTACTCCGTAACGTTGATTCCAAGTATTTTATTGAAATATCATCATATCTGTCAAATACAATATCAACTCGTTTTACATTTGGCTGCGAAAAAAGATTCTGAATTCTATTGAAAAAAGCCTTAGCAAAATCGCCAAATGTGCTAAAATTTTTTAATTGGATTCGATGAACAAGTGCCATACCATCAACAACGTAAATTTTTGAAATAGGTAGATTTAAAATATCCTGCCGTTTTTTGAATGAGACTTATATCTGTTGCATCTTGCAACTTTTTATTGAAAGTACTCTTGTTTTGTTTTTCTGAAGGAGTTACAAAAGTGCTAAATTTTTGTTTTTCAATAGGATCGGATAACTTTCTGCTTTTGAGTACGAATCGCTCATTTTCATACGTTCTTAACAGAGCCTCTCCATTTTCCTGTATATTTAGCAAACATTGCACAGAAGATTCTTCAGCAAGTTCACCAGTGTAAATATTTAGAAGCGCGCAATTCGCGTTATCATTATAAGGGTTGCAGGCAATAATATACTTTATTATATTTTGAATATCTTTTTCGTCTGTATTGATCCTGGATTGCGTCCATTCATTATGATAATTAATGTCACTTGTAGAGTCTGCTTGTATTTCGAGATATGAAGAAAAAGCCTCGTGAATACTGTCGAGCGGAGAGAAGAGTGTAAAGGGGTGGAAAGTAGTGGGGGAAAGGGACCAGTACAGCTGCTGGCAACATGTGACTTTCTATTGTTTAGGGTCTCAAGTGAAAGAATTTGAACATAATTGCCGGTCCTCACATTTTGCATACTCAACTATATCCAGCGCCTGGACTACTATGTTCGATGCTCTACCAAGCTTAAAAAAAATTTTCAAATTTAAAAATCCAGCGCGAGGATCGAACCTATTTATCAGAAGTCCAACACTATCAAGCTTAACAAAAAAAAATTCATAATGAAGAAATCCACATGTAGAATTGAACCCAGTATATCTATATTAGGAGTTCACTGCTCTACCAAGCTTAAAAAAAATTTCAAATTGAAAAATCCGTTGGCCGTTATAATTACATTTAATTTTAAGGGCTAAAGAGAACCAACAATATGATATCATCGAAGTAGGAGATTTTATCAGAGTTCGGTTCATACATTTTCCAAGCTTCTCATCAATAACTCAGTATAAGTAATTCATAAATATTCGAAGCGGTACATTATGTGAATTGACCTAATTGACGGACTGCTTGCGTTGCAAAAAACGGGTCGTTGCACGTTGGAAGTCACTGATTTCCGATCTAGTCCAATGAACTGGAATATCTTCATTTCATTGTCATTTTAAACGTTCATAGATGACTGACTAGAGTTACCATCAAATAATATAATCATAGACTCTTTGAGTAATAATTGTTGAAAATAATTAACGATTAGTTTGCGTGAAGTGTGTGAAATAATTGTGCAAACCAAATAAACTTCAAGGATAAGTTCCCCTTATTACAACCGGAGTTCCAGTGTTTATCAAGTGAGTACATTTTATTTTTCAATAGATTCAGAATTGGAAATTGTATATACTAGATAATTTTTGGTTCAATCAATTCAAATCGTATACCCAAATGTGACAGAAGATTTATGTCTGCTCTTAATTGAACTATATTCAAGTTTTTTAACCTTATATAAATCAATAGTAAAACGAAATAATTTCATTCTTTCAACTTAGATATATACAAATCCATATACATAAGGTTAAAAATTTTTATTATATAAAGCTCTCTCTCTATATATAAATGTGAATTAATAATCACTAACTTCATGATCAATAAATCTTTGACTTACCTATATGAAATTTCAGAAAAATAAACAGTCACTTGTATGTGTGTGTTATACAGAAAAATAACAGGGTTCTCATACCCTTATTTTATTATGCTCGTAACGGAGTACGTTAAGCGTTAAAAAGGTTTATAAATTTTTATGTAACTGAAAAATAAATATATCCTCATTAGTATTACAGATTTCAGAAAGGATATTTATACATATTTTTAATATAACTCACATAATTGATATCATTTTTTGGATATCCTGAATAGTTATCATGTTAAAATACATATGGGACCGAGAGGACTGAAATTATTTGACATAATAGAATGGAGGAAAATATTTTTCATTCAATATAAACATAAAAGTAAGATATTAAACTTAAATATTGATAAAGTATCTCATTGATGGTCATCCCAGAAGAATCTGAAACAATATTAAAACCATATTGAGGGCGAAGCTATGATCTGTGGTTAGAACGTTAATGAGTTTATATGAAACATATCATCAATTACATTCATTCGATAGAGACACAATTGAAACGTAAAAAAATCTAATGTAGAAAAATACTTTAATGTTTCAATGTTGTAGCGTTTCAATATTCAATAAAACAAAACCAAAAAAAAATTAGTTTTTCAATAAGTAAGGAGAATCAAATTACTAGTTTATTATTAAAATTGTATTACTCACTTCTTCATTCTTGTGCCTTGTAGAAACAGAAGGCTACTCTAAGTCTGACATCCATCCATATGACGACGTTATATCCAAAAATAACGTCATACCATAGCTCTTCCATGTAGTTGGGCCTCGTGGGAGGATCTCCTTCGACGAGGTTGATGGGAATCTATTAAAAATCAATCATGAATTAATATAGAATTGATAAATTAATTTTGAAATACTCACATTTTCAGCGGGGTAAAACTCCCCTAGAATATCCTCAGCGAATGTAAACATCCTTAATTCGGGTGACATGGACATGTTTCTTTTTATGGTAACGTAAAAAATAATTTCGCTTTATATACTCGAAAATAGATGAGATTTCTCGAAAAATGTTTTCTCACACACACACACACATGGTACTTATCACATTTCAAGTCTATCTTGTGGAGTAAGATGACTACACTAAGAGATCAAATTATAACATTTCTTCTCATACGTTTAAATATCATACTATGTTGAAATTTCATCAAAACAAAAAAAAATTTCAACTTATTTCAAGCCATTTTCAAGATACCCCTAACTAGGTTGTGTGACAATTTATAGAAAAAATACTAACAAAATCTCATAAAATCATAAAAATAACGATGAGTCATTACAGAGGAAATTTAAGAAAAATATAGGTTTATAAAATTTTTGAGTAACAAAAAAATAAATATATCCTTATTAGTATTACAGATTTCAAACGAATTAATGAAATCAACCATATATTTGAAAAAAAAAACTCACGTTCCAAGAAAAGTTTCTTGCACGATTTCGGTTTTCATATTCAACAGGATGTTTATAAATATTTTGAATATAACTTCATATAAATCAATATAAGGTAATTCGCAATACTGCTTAATTGCAACTTACAGTGACTAGTGATTTCCGCAAGCTTGCTATCAATAACCCGAAATAGTAATTCATAATTACTCTAGCTATTAGTGTGGAAGTTCAGCCTTACGTTAGTTTTCCAATTGTAACACGCACCAATAATTGACTGTAGTAGCCAAAATATCATATAATCGAGTGAGTTTTTGAATGATTCCTTTGAGAACATTTTTCAATTTTATATTTTGTTTTAGATTTTATTCATACTTTTCAACAAGAATCACGTTCAGTATTACAACTCGATTTTTGTAGAATATATTTTCGTTTCTAGATATGGATTTACTGAAAACATTGAATGCTGCTGCTCTTCTCGAAAGGAAGTCGAAATTGAAACTGACAGAACTGATAGTCGATAAACCCTATCAAATACATGAGGCTAAAATCGTTGAATCAACTTTCGGGGAGTCTGTGTTGCTTGATTTGGGGGATCACATCCTGTTTCTACCTAAAAGACTTACCGAAGAATATCGACCTTATATAGAACAAATCTCTTCAGGGCGATATTCGATTGTTTCCAAAGGAACTGTGGAAACCGGAAAATCACACCCTGCATCTTCCTTCAAGCTGATTGAAAATTAAGGTGAATATTACTCAGTTTTTTCTCTGTGTGCATTTTTTATGTCAAAAATGAATTTTATATCTGACTAAGGAAAATAGATCACATACCTACTTACATTTTTAGAGCAAAATTATTCTCTTTCAAATTGTGAAATGGCTAGAAAATTAATTTTATTTCAAAGAATACTTGTAATAGAGATTTGAGACGAATTAATTTTACCATTGGTGAAAAGGTGATTACACACAAACTGTATAGCATTGAACAGATTAAAATCGTCCTCATGATGATTCTCATGATAAAACTATATTAAATACCCGCATCGTTCGATACTCTAACATTCCACTATTCACTTAACAGATAAATTGTTTTGTTCTAGGAAAATATATCAAAGAAAAGTCAACATAGAGATCATACTACAACAAGAGCCGCAGCAACATCAAAGCCTATCACTGAATATTTATCTCTTCAATAAGTTTAAATCTAAACAATTATTATTGAAAATGTCGATTCCTTATGTATATGATTTTGTTGATTAGTATATAAGCAGAATAAATGCATATCGTTTGAACCTTATTGTATAGGATGTTGTTTGTTATATAAATATAATAAAATTATTTCGTTTTATATACATGATGCTTTCTATATATCTTTGATAACATAATAAAATGGTTATAAATTATTTCGTTCTTTATTTCTTTAATGATTCTGATATAATATGAAAGTTTTACTTACTTCTTATGAACAATACATCTGTTTTGAATTAATTATGATTCACATTTATGTGAATTGATTAAATAATTTATATTCCATTGAAAATATTTAATGAAAAAACAAATTGTATGAGATATTATACAAAGTGTATTTGAAATTCAATTATAAGGTAAGTACTTTATATAAAATTTCATTTGTTCAGTTTAATGTTGTTCAACAAGAAAATTAGATAATTAACATTTTCTGAAGTATATTTGAAAAAAAAAATTTTATTTTCTAATTAATTCTTGGAACTCTTTCACCTTTTGTTGAGTGAACACTAGGTTTTTCTTTTCATTAAATAAAACAAACATATGTGAAATTTCATTCTTTATTCATAGTGGAGAACTGTAAACAAAAAAAAATTAAATAAGTTAACCATTACACAAATCTTGATTATGATGTATGAAACATGGTAAATGATCTAGATTGAAGAAGATCAGAGGTTCTGATTTTTTCAATATGAAAATATTCATATGAAGGAAATATCAAAGATTTCTTTTGAGACCAAACTATTGTGGATAGCAATTAATATAAAATTATACAGTAAAATACAACCGAAAACTCATAAATATATCCTTGAAATGGTTCAAACGAAATTATAGTTTATCATATTGAAGGGAAAAATTAACGATATGGTATATTCTAAAGACACACATTCCAAGAAATGTTTCTTGAAAAAATTTCAATTATAATATTGAACAGGAAATATCACTCTTTCACATTTGGATCAATAATTGTTGATATTTTAGAGTTACACAGTTTATGAGCACCAAAATCAAAGTCACCTTATCATTCGTGACAAATCCTTCAATCTTCATACGTTTCACGTGGGATGTATGACAAGCGACCAAACTTATCAATCAACATAATTAGATTGATAAGTTTTCAGTATACTTTAATATATAACAGCAGCTTCACGAAGCGCCTTTATAATATCCTCGATTTCATTGTCATTAGAAGAATTCCCTGCAAGCTTAGAAGCGTATAATAAACGAAGTCGATCTACGAGCTCATTAACGTTATCCCAGTAGACATACTCCATTGGTTTATCGTTAAACTTCATCAAGCCTTTCCCATTCTTCTGAGAAGAAAGCAGTCGCTTGATAATATATCTATATTTATCACTCTTACTACTTCTGACTTTCTTTCAGGGATCAAATTCTCTTTTATGAACATTTGTTATTTCTAAAATTCTTCCATAAACTTTTTTATCTACGTCGGTATATTCATTAGGATCTTTCAGGAAAATCAGCTCATAAAGACCCGGGGTACCGGTAAATGACTGACCCCCAATAATAATGTTATCACTTTTTTTATCGAAATCAATTACAGTGTTGCCGAGAGTCCACTTCGATGTTTCTGGATCGTATTTTGGTCCGAAAGTAGTATCGATGTGTGGTGACTGATTCCAAGCCTGATTGACATATTTACGTACTGGTTCTGGATATTGTCCAAAGTATTCATTCCACTGCTCAGAATTTTTCAACTCGTTAAATAGTATTGTGATTTTTCAAGATCATCTCCTACTAAAATAGATTTATCCTCATCTTCATCATCAGAGAACTTCTCAATTTTAGATTCAGCTACTATATCTGTTGGTAGAAATCTTGGAGTAGGAACTATCTTCGATCGTTGAAATTTTGGTATTGGTTCAAACGGTGAGCTAGCGTAAGAATCCTCATCATCTTCACTAGGTGGATTCATTGTTATTGAAGGATATTTCAACGGAGTCGATTGGAATGGACTCTTTGGGGAACCAACCAGTTGGGATCCCTTCGAAAACTGAGTGGTTGGAACACGGAGTCGTTGTAAAATATGCTTGTTCGGGAGGGGCGTTGTTTTGAACGGAGTTGTTTGGGGTTGAATAGATGCACGTTGAAGTATTGAAGCTACTTGCTTATTCTCTATTCGTTCAAGACGTTCACTTATTGGCGAAAATAATCGTTGAATCGTTCTATCTTCCTCAGATCGTCTCATCTTGAAGGCAGTATATTTTTTCCTTACATCCCTAACCAGCTGTTGAATCTTGAGTTTACGTTGGTGCTCTTAACACATGTTCTTGGAAGTCATGATAAAAGTGAACTGAACGTTAATCTATTATGGTTTTACTTCTCCAAATTTATCCACCCAAATATCGCTCATTGGAGCAATTTTCAAGGGTACACCCTATACTGGATATTATCCATACAAGAAAAGTGATGAGATCATTGACCCTTGTGAAGCACAAGAGAATTCAATCTTCATTTTTGAAGATATAATGGGTGACAAGCAAAATAGTCTCTTATGAATTTACTATACTTGATTATAAATTATTTTATCAATTCACATAAGTGTGAACTATGACAGATTCAAACCGATATATTGTTGGTAATATACGTCATCTGAATATATGAACGCAATCTTATAAAAAAAAAATTTATTATCCCCGAATTAAATTTCATTCATTGATATTCCAACAAACCCTTACGCTGTAGAACCAACACGTTGTAGATCCAACAAGTTGTAGATCCAACACGTTGTAGAACCAACACGTTGTAGAACCAGCACGTTAAAAAACCAACACGTTGTAGAACCAGCGCGTTGTAGAACCAACGCGTTGTAGAACCAGCACGTTGTAGAACCAACACGTTGTAGAACCTAACCCTCACGTTGTAGAACCTAACCCTCACGTTGTAGAACCCAACCCTCACGTTCTAGAACCAACACGTTGTAGAACCCAACCCTCACGTTGTAGAACCCAACACGTTGCAGAACCAACACGTCGTTGGTAAACAGACCACGTTCTTTCTGATAACAATGAAATAAAGGTAACTTGATATCCAACTCTCCGAAGATGGCCTACACACGAGTCTCCGAAGCCCTCATTCCATTATATCAAATAATTTCAGACCTCTGGGTCCCCATATGTATTTTAACATGCTTACTATTCAGGATATTCAAAAATTAACGAAGCAAAAATAATATCAGTTATGCGAGACTTTAATTTGGGATTTTTTTTTAATTGGCAGAGCCATGGACTCCTAATATAACAGGTTCAATTCTACATGTTGATTTCTTTAGTATGAATTTTCAAATTTAAAAAATTAAATCTGATATGCCCCTGTACATTTATAAATTATTCAATACAGAAATGATAGAAACAATATTGGCTGACACGTACATTCTACATAAATTATTCATAACAGGAAACTTGATACATTGTCGCAATAATTATGCGAGACTCTCTTAAATATATCCGTACTAGTATTACAGATTTCAAACGAATTCATGAAATCAACCATATATTCGAAAAGAATCACATTCCAAGAAATGTTTCTTGCATGATTTCGCTTCTAATATTCACCTATTGAAAAGTGTATAAACCGAACTCTGATAAAATCTCCTACTTCGATGATATCATATCTTTGGTTCTCTTTAGCCCTTAAAATTAAATGTAATTATAATGGCCAACGGATTTTTCAATTTGAAATTTTTTTTAAGCTTGGTAGAGCAGTGAACTCCTAATATAGATATACTGGGTTCAATTCTACATGTGGATTTCTTCATTATGTATTTTTTTTTTGTAAGCTTGATAGTGTTGGACTTCTTATAAATAGGTTCGATCCTCGCGCTGGATTTTTTAATTTGAAATTTTTTTTTTTAAGCTTGATAATGTTGGACTTCTGATATAGAGGTTCGATTCTCCCGTTGAATTCTTTAATTTGAAAATTTTTTTTTTTTAGAGCAGTGAACATAGTGTTGAACTCCAAATATAGATATATTGGGTTCAATTCTACATGTGGATTTCTTCAGTATGAATTTTTTTTTTTAGATTGATAGTGTTGGACTTCTGATATATAGGTTCAAACCTCGCGCTCGCTTTCTTCAATTTTGATTTTTTTTAAATCAACTTGGAACGTGACGTCACCTGTAATCCAACATATTGGATTTGAAAGAGGAAAGACCCTAGATCCTCCATCTTTGATTTAAACCATAGATCTGTCATACGTCAAATATTGAATGAGATTGCCCTCTGTTGAGAAGGGATTCCTGAACCGTGATCTGTAAGTCAGCTAACGAAATGTGAAACATTAAAATTTGTATGAGAGGGCCCTCATGAAGACTCCATATATTCCTATATATCGAAGTCAGTCGTCTGAGCCTGCCCGAAGACACCTGGAGGCCCCCATTCACAATTTCAGTCCTCTAGGCCCTATGCTTATTCCCATAGCCTCACGCATCCACCATCTTGGATTTAAAACATAGAACTGTCAAATGTCACTTCGAATCATAGATATCTTAGAGCATCGATCTGTCATCCCATCTGTCATTCGTAACTGTCAAATGTCATCTTGAATCATAGATATCTTAGAGCATAGAACTGTCATACGTCATCCCATCTGTCATTCTTTACTGTCAAATGTCATCTTGAATCAAAGATATCTCAGAGCATAGAACTATCATACGTCAAACATTCAAATTTGAATGCTATTGAAACGCCCTCTGTTGGCGAGATTGTGAATGATGAGAATATAATGATCTGTCATCTTGAAACGCCATCTGGTGGTCAGGTTATTGATGACGATAATACAGTGATCTTTAAGAACGTGATCTGTAAGAACGCGCTCTGGTGGCCAGGTTCCTAATAACGATAATACAGTAGTCCGCCATCTTGAAACGCCATCTTGGAACGCCATCTGTTGATCAAGTTCCAAATTACGATAATACCGTGGTCCGCCATCTTGAGGCGCCATCTGTTGGTCAAGTTCCAAATTACGATAATACTGTGGTCAGCCATCTTGAAACGCCATCTTGGAACGCCATCTGTTGATCAAGTTCCAAATTACGATAATACCGTGGTCCGCCATCTTGAGACGCCATCTGTTGGTCAAGTTCCAAATTACGATAATACTGTGGTCAGCCATCTTGAAACGTCATCTTGGAACGCCATCTGTTGGTCAAGTTCCAAATTACGATGATACTGTGGTCAGCCATCTTGAAACGCCATCTTGGAACGCCATCTGTTGGTCAGGTTCCAAAGTACGATAATACCGTGGTCCGCCATCTTGAAAAATGGCCGACGTTCGCAAAATGGCTGACTTCTCGTTCAAAGTTCGCGCATGCGCAGAAATGACATTGCTGTTTGAATTTCCCTCCACAAAATGGCCGACTTCCGATCTAGAACATACATAGCTTATCTACTTACTTAACATTCCGCTTACTAGGCCGTGATATGAAATAGGATTTTCATTTGAACTGTTTACATTGACGACTCTCCGTCTAACTTGAATGAAATTATTGTTCAAAGCATCTGCTTGTCTGACTATTTCGCCTAAATCTAAGTAATGAATGAATGAATGCTTAGTATAAATTATTCTGCATGCTCCTAATCTAATTGGGAATATAAGGCTATTCAGCTTTGTTACGCTGATTTCTCCGTCGTTGCTATCAATTGTCGCTATTCGACATGCCAGGTATAACAGGGTCATCCAAAACTTCATTTTCCTGTACCTGTAAAATGTTTGGATTTACTTTTTGGTTTTCGAGCTATACTTTTATGATATGTACCTACCTTTATTTGTCTGTAGTAATATACCGTCGTTTTAAATTATTTCAAATGGGGTTAATTTAGTTATGAAATGAATTGAATGATTGTAGGGTAAAATAGAATGTTTAATTAGCTGATTGACTGATAATTCTTTGTTATTTTCTCTAAAACATCAAAAATATTCAATAAGGGTTGAGTGAGAAAGTTCTACTGGTGAATTTGAATTATTATTTTTCGCAATAGTAAAATGTAACTCAATTTTTTGAAGTTTACAAAAGTCATGATTTTTAAATTCCGTACCGTTGTCTGCTGTTATTTTATTTTATTCGATTCCAATGACAGAAGCGTTTATTTCGTGGATTTTTGTTCTTAATGCGTCCAATGATTTTCCTAGATATTTTCTGGTATTTTTTCTCGAATTTAGCTCGAGATTTTGGCTTAAAGTAAATCTCTTCATTTTCATTCAAGTCTTTTTGATCTTTTTGTTTCTTAATTGAATTTCTAAGATCAGTTTCTTTCCGTATTTTCGTTACAAATCAAACTTATTTGATATTTATAGGGGTTTAAATCTTTATCCGTTATTGGGGTTGATAATATTGAATTTTCAATGAGTGTGTGTACTTTTACCGAGATTTCTGGTAGTGTGAATATTTTTTCAATCTTGTATTATCTGAAGACAATTGACTCGTCTATATTATCCGCTTCCGTTTGTTCATTGTTACAATCTCGAGATGTTGATTCATTATTGTTTATCTTTACACGAGATAAATTAACTGCGCCGTACGATTCTTCTTGTTGGAATTTAATCTCATAATTGAAATAATCCTCGGTATTTTGATTTGTTATTTTCTGTGGAATCTGTGGATTTGTAAAAAATTTTATTTGTATATCGCAATTCGAGAATACGTATTTAATCATTTCGTAAATTTGATTCCAATCTAATTTATCAAGTCCTGACGACATTTTCGGAAACGCAATATGTTTATCTCTGTTTTGTGAGCATAATGTTTTTAAAGACAATAATGTAGAAAAAACATTTTCGTGTGTTGGTTTATCCAAGAAATTATTTTTAGTTATGAGGTAGTAAAGCATTCTGTCTTGGCTACGTATACAAGCAACTTGGCCAACATTTTATTTTGTGAAAGTAATTGTGTAACATTATTATATTTAATTTTGAACTGAAGGGCGATGCATTTATTCATATGGAAATCTTTAGTTACACAGTGACAGAGAGAAAAATTTGTTGGTGCATTGAATAAATTATCATTCTCTTCTGTTATATTATCGCTATTTATTCGTTTATGCTGAAATAGACTAAGAAATTTTTCATATGATAATTGATTGTTTTTATGTTCATTATTTTCAGGATATTTTTCCGGATATTTATAGGTTTTGGACTGACTTGGAGCTTCCTGTTTTACTTCAATACTATGTTTACTTCCTATTTTATAACAATAAGGGTACATGTGTACTCTAACATTGTCCAAAAGCTCTCGGGATAATTTTGTTCGTTTTCTAGTAATTATATTCTTATCCAAATAGGAGAATTGTTGTAATGGGTCTATTCGTGGTATTTATTATTTCTACTTTTGCGAAACCTCTTTTTGCCACTGTTAAAATTTCCGGTACATGTAATTTTTCTACCTCTTGCTCTTCTATTAATATTTCACCATTAGGAATTGTTACTGGGAGATTTCTAATTAATTTTTCCTAAGGTCTTATAGTGAACTCGAACCTTTTATCTTCGGGTATTCTGAATTTGATAGGAATGGCAACATTGTCATTAAATAGCACGCCATTGGAAAAGTCTATATTTAGATTCATATGCATGATATCTTCTAATCCTAAGATTCCGTCAAAGAATTCATGGAAGTCATATAAGATAAATTTAATATGATAATTACTGCTGAACTCTGCAAACGCAGGAATTTTCGCTTGATATTCGATTGTTCTCTTTGCGAATGCTGCTGTAATATCTTCATTACTATGGTAGACATATTTGGGATAATACTTTTCTGCAAATCTAGGTCGAAGAAACGACCTACTAGTGCCTGTATCAATTAGTAATTTTATTTTTGGATTTTGAATTTATATATAGGGCAAAGGCTGTTTGAATTTAATTCTATACTGTCTGAATTTCCGAGGCTTGTTCGCGAAAATTTTTGATTTTCATTAGTTCGATTTTGATATACCGAATGTTTTGAAATATCGGTTTCATTAACTTGATTTGGATCGTACTCTGTATCGTATACGGGGTTTAAATTTAAATCTTGCTTTTCTTGATCATAATCAGTCATATAAAGTTCTTCCGAAATAAAATATTCATGTTGCGTATAATAAGCAAAATGATTGTTTCCGTATGAAACATTCGTTTGATTATTTTGTCTATATGGCTGTTGATAATTCCATCCGTTATTTAAATTACCATATATTCTTTCAAAATTATTACATTCATCAATGTTGGCAATTGCATCCTCGAGAGACTCTGGTTTCTTAAGATGCATGTTCTTTCTCAAGGCACCAGTGGATGCTGCAATAAATGTGTTTAAGGCTATTTTATCGCAATACGTAATCTGAAAATTTTTTTCGTCTCGTTGTAGGGTGGTGTCGTTGTCTATTCGTCGGATTACATGACTTCGTAATACCTGAAGGCGTGTTCCAAAATCATGCATTGTCTCATTTTTAAATGGTCGTGTTCTTGTTAATTCTGGTATCATACCGGTTAAATCGCGTCTGTCTGCGAAGCATTGTTGTAAGGCGGCTTTGATATCGTTCCAAGAAAGTAATTCTGCACGATTACCTACAAATATTTTCGCTCTAACAATTAACTTTCCGTGAATACACTCGAAAATTAATTAATTTAAATCTGCGTCGTTATGTACTCTGTATCTTTCAACTAATTTATCACAGTTTCTGATAAATCTATTGAGAGTATTCGCGTCACCATCATATGGTTTAATATTCTCTGATTGAAATTCGAAAATATCCCAATTAATTTGGGCGGTTTCTGGAACCTGAACCGGGGGAACCATATTTTCAGTTAAATTTGCATTGTCACTCAAATTTCTTGAATTGGAAGAAGTTGATTTTTCTTTTATTGATAACTATAAAAATTATTCAATAAATCTTCAACTGTGTTCATTCATATATTTACCAGCAAGGGTTTATTATTCACTTTGATTTCTCAATTATTCTTTTCAATTTCTTAATAAAATTATTTGCTTCCTTAAAATTATCTCCCTAAACTTGAAAAAAGTAAGGAAGGCGATTTCTGAATAAAATCCTTCAATTTCTTACTTTTATCTCCCTAAACGTGAAAAAAGGTAAGGAAGGCGAAAGGAACTATTTGGCAATTACAGTTTAAATCTGAAGCACGTAGTTTCGTCCCTGACTTCTGCTATTCTTGCTTCTTGATTCTCGAAGTGCAGATTCTTGATTCTGGATACGGCTTCGATGTAGAAACTCCTAGTTGTGGAAATTCGGTCCTTCAGCAAAATGTGATTTCTTCTTTTACACAACCGCACGTATCCTACCGACTGCGCCAGATATGTATCGTGAGACACCAAGAGGGTTTTTAAAAACTGTTTCAATTATTAAAATAATGGTAAAGTTACTATATACTAAATGAAATAACAGAGAGATGTGTTCTCTTCAAGAGCAAGCTGAGAAGTGATTGAAGGCTAATACAATAGTTTATAATGTAAACTTCTTATCTATAGTCTAAAAATAGGTTTCTTAGTATAACAGAGCAATTTTGCAGTTTATTATGTATACGCTGCACTTTATGGGTATGTAACTAAAGCGATAATTTTCATAGCTTCAGTCAGAGTGTAATGAATAACCTTTTCAATATATTTACTGACAGATGAAAATGAATAACGTGTACGCAGTTAAGAAATCAATTGTAAAGCCGCAGTTATAAATATAATACTATAAATGAATATCGGATAAAACTTACAGGTTTCTGGATAAAGAATGTTTATTATTTATTTATTAACAATGCCGACGTTTCAATGCTACTTGCATCTTTTTCAAGGCTGAAATGAACAAATTAAATCACAAAACAATACATGGATTGGCAAATGTAAAATTTTTACCTAGCTAATCAGTATAAAAAACAAATAGTTTGAAATACATGGTTTGCATAAACTCATAATTCTTAACAATATTCATGAAATTAAAATTGAAATCTACCATAACTGTCATATAATATGGGAAACAAACGGCGTGGCGACATCAATACAACGAATGCGCAAGTATGCATACAGATGTCTCCTCTCGGTCAACAATTGTGATCGGAAATCTGATATCGTGAACAAAGCATTGTGCACTCTTGCATTTGTCAAAATTAAAAGTCACATTCATTAACAAACCACTACACAGGGCACAACCAAAACTGGTAACGAACCAACAACAGATCAACAAGATAAAATGATGTGGGTTCTAAAAGCGGTCACGAAAAATTGAAATTCAGTATATTATTATATATGATGGACAAATTGTCTACATCTTCTCTAAAGTTAACAGTTCTGTTTAATATGTTTTATTTCACTAATTATACGCTTGTGAGAATTCTTCTCCCTGTCCATGATTACAACCCCATCAAAATTGAAGTAAAGTCCTTCCTTAAATGTATGGGCCGCTAGGGCTATTTTTTGTTGACAATATGAATTTTTCGAGTCATTTTTATGCTGCCTTATTCTCTCTTTTAAATACTGTCTTGTTTGTCCTATATAGCTTTTCTCACAAGTGTAACATTAGTGAAATGATACATATTAAACAGAACAAGACTGTTAATTTCAGAGAAGATGTAGACAATTTGTCTATCATATATAATAATATACTGAAGGTCTAATTAAATACTTCAAAAACTATTGAATGAGTTTTCCTAGCAAAATGCAATTTTTCCTGCTATTTGACTTTGAATCTCTCAAATTATGCATTTGGCGAAAAGAATTAACAATTAACATGCCATATCTCGGTTCATATTGGTCGTAGAAAAATAATTAAAAAGTAATTTTGGTTTTTTTTGAAAGCTACAATTTTGCTCTTCACAGTATTTTTGATAAAATGCATATCTTCTAGCTATTCGCAGAAAACCTTCAGAAACAATTTTTTCGACGAAAAACTGTTAGTTTCAACTACGAATAACTCAAAAAATATTTGTTTTACGAAGAAAACTCAGGAAATATTTTCTTCTTATAATTACCCACTTTTTTCATCGATTCCTATAGTTAAAATGTAGTAAAAAATTTCCACCCCCGAAAAGAGATGGCAACCACCCCTAAGGTTCCAGCGTACACCGGCATGATGTGAAAAATGATCCTTGGGCTATTTACTACCTTCTGTGAAAATTTCACGTAATTCCATGCTGTACGAAAAAATTACGAGCCAAAATGTTTCATTTTCTGTACTATTTGTATGTGTCTAAAAATCGACAAAGCGAACTCCTGTTTACAACTCGAAAACAGTAGACGATAACAAATGTTTGTTCCAGAGATAGCCAATGTGATTTCCGTTTTTTTGTATCTGACATAGTTACTGAGTGACCCCAAAGAAACATCGTAATTTGGAATTTTTAAATGAAAGTTCTAATGACTCTAGTTGTCTATTGTCTGAACATATATCAGATAATTCATTGAATTCGTCATTTTAGCTAATCTTCGAGGTTAATCTTCGTTTTGACTGAACACGAGAACCTTTGGATCGATAGGGCAGATACATGATGTAAATTGATAAACATATCAAAATAAAGGTTGATGAAAACAATTTACACGTTTATAAGATGGAGTATGCATAACGCACGTTTCGATGAAACTTCACCTTCTTCAAATGCTGCATGTAATAAAAATTTTGATTTTAATCTAAAAAAGTTTTTTTCGAAACGTGAGTCATATAAAAGTATAACTTGTTTATATTTATCATTTTTTTACACATTGAACACCAGAACAATATTGAAATTTAATCGATCTAAACCAAAGCAGAAACAGACTTCGTCAACTCACCTCAATGAATTATTTGATATTTGTCTAGGCAATAAAATATAAGATTCATTAGAACTTCCATTTGAAAATCACAAAACTTTGCGAAAATTTCGTTTTTGGCGTATCGTGTAGAAACGAAAACACTCATGTGGGCCACTCTCTATTAGGAACACCTGACAGGAACGCTTGAACAGTTGAATCTGTAGGTATACCTGATACCTGCGGTTTACACACACGCTTTATGTATGCCCGACAAGTTTGTCATTCCATGGATTCTCCAAGAGATGATCTGCTCATACTCTCCTTATTTTTTGTGATTTTTGCGAAACGTCAAAGCAGACGCAAGAAACGTAAACAATGGTGTAAAGAATGGTTGCATAGAAAAAAGAAATTAACCAATATCGATTTCTTTAATGAATTAAGGCATAAACCATCTGATTAAAACAAATTATATGCATGAACTTATCAGCGTACAACGAGTTACTGTCACTCCATATATTAAGAAAAAAGATACACAAATGAGAGCAGCTATATCTACACACGAAAGATGAGAGCTACTTTGAGATTCTTAGCAACTGGACAACCGTCCATCTTTCAATTTCCATATATTTTCGTCACCAACTTTTACTTTCCACAAGCAAAATTCTATTTCATGAATTTCAATAAAATCAGCAAGGTCTCAATTATTTAACTCTTTGTTTTATATGATCATAGAAAATAAGAGGAAGATAATAGAAGAATAAATAAAAATTGAAAAGTTCAAATCTAAAAATTTGACCTGTCCACGCCAAAATATACTTGAAAACCAAGACCCGTTCAGGTACACCTGATGAAACCGCCACAGCCTGTCAGGGAAAACTGATTTTCATCAGTTGTCAGGTCGCATTCATATTGGCATAGGCTATAGAGCCTTCTATAGAAATTCAAAAGGTGAATGAAGAACACATTTCCTAATAAATTTGAAAAATTGACGTTTCGTTTGAGAGTATCAAGTTAAAGCTTTTCAGATTTTTCAATTGATAGGTTCGAATTTTTGAACACCATCTATAAGATGTGAGTTTATTATTATCGAAACATAAAATGTGATTTTTTGAAAAAATTCATTGATTATTCAACTTACAGAATTTGAAATGCTTCTTATCATTTCAAACATCTGCAGTTGGTTATATTTTGAGGAAATTTAAATTAAATTTTTTCAATTAAAAAAATATTACGAATCATATTTGCAAAGAGATAATAATTCCAATTTATGTTTGAAATATATACTATATATATATATATATATATATATATATATATATATATATATATATATATATATATATATATATATATATATATATATATATATATATATATATATATATATATATATATATATATATATATATATATAATATATATATATATATATATATATATATATATATATATATATATATATATATATATATATATATATATATATATATATATATATAATATATATATATATATATATATATATATATATATATATATATATATATATATATATATATATATATATATATATATATATATATATATATATATATATATATATATATATATATATATATGTATATATATTAATATATATACAGGTTTATTCACGTTATTCGGCACGAGGTGTTATGGCTGAAGTATTTGATTTTATGAAAGTTTTTTCTTTGGGATGGATGGAAACTTAGCAGGACTATATTAAAAAAAAAACGAATTGAGTGGATATCTGCTAATTCTACTTTTGAAAACCTCTGCATTACTACTAAAAAGCTTTTTCTCTGGCAACAAGCAGCATAATAAAAAACTAGCTGATTGATAATTGACAGCTTATTTTTCTTCACCTAGCAAATCAAAAACCGTCATTTGTTTCCAGGTCTACTAATTATTTTCTCTTCGATTTGCACATTGAAAAACAAAGAATCAATTCTTGAAGAAATATGCGAATGCATTTTTCTTGAGAATGCTTCTTCCTAGCGAAGTATGAGAGAAGTACCTTATTTGTACAAAAAGCTTCAGCTTTTCAGATTTTGAAGTAAAAATCACTGAAAATTAACCACCAAAGAATTTGGGCTAAATTTTTGGCCAATACCTCCCTGCCCTACGAACTCCTGAAAATATTGCAATACTAACATTTAGTACAATGAATAGAGCGCAAAAAATTTTGTAATTGTACCAAATTTTATCCAATTACCTTCACAGGTTTCGAAAATATTTACAAAAAACTACCATTGGGTCTTCATCTTTAACACCCTGTATCTTAAAAACGAAGAAGTTGAGGACCTTAGTTTATATGAACTTTTATCTCTATTTTTTGAAGTACAATACGTGTTTGAAATATTGACGTCTAATTTTGGGACACTCTGTATATATATATATATATATATATATATATATATATATATATATATATATATATATATATATATATACATATACATATATATATATATATATATATATATATATATATATATATATATATATATATATATATATATATATATATAAATTAATCAATGAGAATTCCCACATAATTGACAAGAATACAAAACTATCAATCGGTAGAATAATGTATCATTTATATAGTCAGGGAGCCAGTAACATATTTACGATCAATTTCTTCTCAAGCGATAATTAGTGGAATGCACGGTTCCGTGGGTGGAATAGTATCCCCCGACGCATGCAGAAAAAAAATATTTATTCAATAATTTCCTCCTTAGTAAAATAAGTGTCCAAGTTATACCGATAATCTGGCTACAAAGGCCCTATTGTGTTATAGAGTTGGAATTTTGAGTAGATTCCTAATAAATTTAGTACTTTTCGATTCAATTTAGTAGAATAGTATTCTCAATGGAAATCTAGTATTCTCTCTCAACCAATATACGCAATTTTTTTTGTGCTCTTCGCTCAGCTCTGTTTTTAGTCGCGTCAATGAAGCCGTTTAACATGCAAACTTCGAAAGTCCTCAGAAACAGCTCCGATTTTGATGATTTTTTTTTTATTTCTGTTTTCTCATACTATTGAAAATCAGAAATCTTTCAGAGGGAAGAAATAATTATTTGTGGGAGGCTCCGTGGCTGAGCGGTATAGGTAACGCTATGCCGTCTTCGTTGACGGAGTTGGTGTGTTCGATTCCCACCGTGTTCCTGGGTGTTTGTATGCGTCCGGATTTAAGTGGTTCCCCTCATTTAGTTAATTGATGGCTAAATGTCTAAGTTGACGAAGCCAAAATTGTACGGAGGTCGGGCGCGTGTGAGAGGGCGCACGTCCCACCTCTTAAAAAAAAAAAAATAATTATTCTTATTGTTGAAACAATATATAAGTAATTTATATAAGAAAGTTTTCAGCTTCATTATTTTCCTATTATTCATTATTTATTATTGCATAATAAAATAATTTATTATTTATTATTGAATGAAATAATAATTTATTATTTATGATTGAATAATAGAATAATTTATTGTTCATCATTAGAGAAAAATCAATTCATTTAGCTCAATTTTTTTCATGGCTCTAAAAAATAATACTACACAGGTAATTGTGTCAGTTTCTGTTTTTGTTTTGAACAAAGAACATTTAATTTTTACAGTTAATTTGCCTATTGAAAACTAAAACTTCATCAGGTGGTAACTTGCAGTCACTTTCACTGCATACAATACAGGCGGGTGAGCAATGCAAACCACTCTTTTTGCAGCCACACGTTGAACCTTAGCCCGTTTTTCAGGAGCAAAATATAAATTTTAAAACGTTCTTTGGTGCTGCGGGTTGTGTCATTGTAATTGGTTTCAAGTAATGATCTACTTGCCAACCCCAATCTTTGGTAGGTATTGAAGTATTATTTTTCTATTGTTGAACTTGAAGGTAAATTCTTTCAATATGTTGTTTTGCTGCATTCTCTGATGCAGGTAACGAGCTGAGTATGCTCTTGTCTTTTGCAGCTAATATTATAAAACGCTTGTATCGCAGTTCGTTCAAGGTTTTGGCAGTTTTAGCACCATACATGGTGAGAATGCAATAAATACCTCCATCAAAAGTATTTCTTCACGTTGTTCTTGAACCATGAAAGTTTCAGCTGCAGCATGCAATTTATGATCACTATTAAAAATTTCGATAAAATTATTTTTTCCTCCATTATAAGAAGCAGTTGTTGTATCACATCCAGTGCATGCATGAATGGAAAAGAGATGATTTTTGGTAATATTTGGATATTTCTTTAACATGGTTTTTGTAGAGTAAACTCGTTGTAAGACATTATTTTGACTGGTTCAAAAAATATTTCTTCATGAGCAGGTGCTGAAGCCATCAATTCACTAACACATCAATATCATCTGCTACATCAAATACATCATGAAAGAAACTATCAAGAGCCGATTGTACAATTAAACGATTTGCATCACTTTCTGCTTCTCAATTTTATTTTCGGCCAACTTTTTGCAGAGAAGATTGAAAAACCTATTTTTATTTGTGCTGTTTCCTAAGAAATTCTCTTTAGTTGTATTAAGAGGCATGTCTTCTTCAAAAGAATAATCGATTGAAGTATTACTTTAATATCTACGATTTCTCTCAGATGCTTCAGTTTCATTATTATTGTATCCATCAAAAACAACTTCAACGTTGGTACCATAGTTATTACGTAAATATCTAATTCACTGTTGAAAAATAACAATAAACTTTGTATTTTTATACCATTTCAATCTGTGAAGTAACATATCACCATCGATAATGTGAAAAAACATTGTAACATCATTAACATCCGTTTAAATGATGCTAAACGAGGTTAAGAAAGGAGGAGGCTAAGGCCCACAGAGGGCTTCATGGCCACGGATGGATGGATAGATAGCGTTCATCACGTCGTTTTCCTTAGCCCAACAATAATTGTTGGTCTAAGGAAATACAATTATTGTATTCAAAAAAACCACGCAAACTTATTTTTTATATAAAAAGAAGTCTTTATTGTTTAAACAATAAAAATAATTATTTCCTCCCTCTAAAAGATTTCTTATTTCAAATAACATTAGAAAGCAGAAATTTAAAAAAAAAGTAATCAAAATCGGAGCTGTTTCTGAGGACTTTCTACCGAAAAGCTCTATTGACGCGACTATTTCTGTGTTTATTACTCTATTCGTACTTTGAAGTTTAGTTTATTTCAGAATAAATCAACAACTTACATAACTTTCATGCTGATTTCGCTGCTTATCCCACCCACGAAAACGCAGCTGACGTTCACGAACTTTAATAATACTATTCCCTGATGCGTCTCACCAATTATCGTTCCAGAGGAAATAATTGACCAAATTTTTACCTGGCTCTAAGACTAATATTTCATTATAGTATTTGAATTTCAAATTCACAAATAAAGTAGAATGATTGAGTTTTACTATTTCATGCATTATATTGTCTGAGAAGAATGTTTTGAATGAGAACTTTACCTTCGAATCTGAAATATAATATAAAGTTAATGTTAACTGTCACATTTTCATAATTGAAAAATTTCATATTCAACTGATATGGATGAGAAATTTTTAAACAAGGAGTTTAGATTATTATTCAATTTAGATTCACGAAAAGAGGTCAAAATATATGTTTTTATTCAAAATATCGATGAAATATTTTTTATGTCAAATAGGTTGAGAATTCTGTGAAATTTTCAATCTGTTAATTGTAGAATTTCAAGAAATTGAAAAGAGATAGTTTTCATCAATATAACATGTACCTAAATTCATAAAAGAATTAAGTAAATTTTTCAATTCAAAAAAGTATACCTAATACCTTTTGTGAAAATATTTGAGATATATATTTTAGAAAACAGAATAATAAAAAGCTTCGATAATAATTAGTTCAAAGACCACGTGATTTTCACAATTTTATATAAGAAAGGCCTTGCAATTTTTGTAATCAGTTGATATTATACGTTGCTAAAGTCGACATTATTTTTTGTTAAAATATTACTATAGTAACGTAAATAAGCCATATTGCAAGTTCAGTGTTTTGTTGAGTAGCTAAATAAAAATATTGAAAGAATTCAAATTGTTGAGTCAAATATTATGAATACATGAAACATAATAAATTAGGAGGAGGATCCAAGAATTGTTTCGAGCCATATTTGAAATAAGTCACAGAAAACAAGATACATTAAAACTACGGAAAAGAAAATCGGAAACAAAGAAGATTGAAACTACCAAGTATTGGAAGAGTAAAGATTTAAAAAATATATATATATATATATATATATATATATATATATATATATATATATATATATATATATATATATATATATATATATATATATATATATATATATATATATATATATATATATATATATATATATATATATATATTTTGGATTGATTGGGCCGATACTTGGTGTAAATTAATAAACATATTGAAATAATGGTTAAAAATAACAATGTACACATTTATTATAAGAAATAACGCATGACGCATGTTTCGGTGGAACTTCACCTTCTTCAGATGCTAATGGCAAACTGTTTTTGACATTAGCATCTGAAGAAGGTGAAGTTCCACCGAAACGTGCGTCATGCGTTATTTCTTATAATAAATGTGTAAATTGATATATGTATATATATATATAGGGTGATTCAAGGTGGATGGCACATATATTTGAAATCTTCACTCACTGTTCAGACGCACTATTGTATCTTCCTTTTAAATCAGTGAGCTGTTTTTTACGCTTCCAATACTTGGTAGTTCCAGTTTCCTTCGTTTCCGATTGTCTTCTCTGTAATTTTAATTTATCTTGTTCTCTGTAACGTATTTCGAAAATGGCTCAAAAAAATTCTTGAAACCTCCTTCTAATTTATTATGTTTCATGTATTGATAATATTTGACTCAACAATTTGAATTCTTTTAATATTTTTATTCAGCTACCCAACAAAACACTTTCAATATGGCTGATTCACGTTACTATAGTAATATATTTACAAAAGTTAATGTGGTATTTAGCAAGGTATAATATCAACTGATCACGAAAATTGCGAGGCCATTCTTATATAAAATTTAGAAACTCATGTGGTCTTTGGAATAATTATTCAAACACTAAACCACATGATGGTGAAGCAAATACACTCAATAAATCTATGATGAGGATTTAAATAAATTGATTGATGAATGTGTTCATGAGAAATTTGTCGGTAGAGCAGAAACTTCCGTAGGAAATCGTGCAGAATTACTTTCTTGGAACGACACAAAATCAGTCCTACAACAATGTTTTGCAGATAGGCGCGATTTAAATTGCTTAATACAAGAATCAACAAGAACATGACTATTCAAACATGAGGCAATGTATGATTTTCGAACAGGCCTTCAATTATTATGAAGTAAGGTGGCCCAACGAACACTACTTCACAGCGCAACATGCAGGATGCACTGTTGTATTGAGAAAAAACATGCACTTTGAGAAACCAGAGTCTCTCGAGGATGCAATTGCTTAAATTGATGAATATAATGATTTTGAAGAAGTATATGGTAATTTGATTTAAATTATCCACGCGATAATTTTTTCAAGCTAAACGATACACATAAAAAAGCACATTATCAAAATCAACCAAACTTTCAAAATCAACAAAATTATCAATACGCTAATAACCCAAATTTCAATAATCAACATCAACCATACTTCTGGAATTAAAACCAATCTTATAATAATCCCAAACCAACCTTTTCAAGTCAACCCATAAATATACAACAATGAGCACAACCCTCTCGGAAATATCCAACATACGTACAAGTATTTGGTCAGCAACGTAATGCGTTAAAAAATCATATTCAACCCAATCAATTACCAAAACCAGAACCAATGTCAACGACTAGTCGAAATCCATCGTTTCAGTCCAGAATAGGAAGACAAAAGGCTCATTCTTATGTTAAAAGTCCATATAGAAATAATCTCCGAAATCATTTCACTAACTTAAATCAGAATAAAAATTTCATCTCGGAAGAATTGTATACAAATGACTATGATCAGAAAACGAAGAATTTTCAAATTCCGGATATGATGCAAACCAGGTCAACGGGACCGATATTCCAGAACACTTGGTTTATCAAAATCGAGTGAATGAAAATCAAAATTTTCGCAAACAAGCATCGGAAAATAAGAATTAAATTCAAACAACCCCTTGCCGTACATAGAAATCCAAAATCCTAATATGAAATTATTACTTGACACAGGCAGTAACAGATCATAAATTCGACCTAGATTCGCAGAGAATTATTATGCACAATGCATTTATCATTGTAACGTAGATATCACCTCAGCATTTGTGAAGAGAACAATTGAATATCAAGCAGAAATTCCGGCGTTTGCAAAATTCAACAGTGACTATCATATTAAATTTATCTTATATGACGTCCATGAATTCTTTAACAGAATCTTAGGATTAGAAGATATCATGAATATGAATGATAATATATAATTTTCTGAAGGCGTACTATTTAATGACGATGTTGGCACTCCCATAAAATTCACACCCGAAGATAAAAAGTTCGAGTTCACTGTAGTACCTTACAAAAAATCACTTAGAAACCTCCCAGTAATGATTCCTAATAGCGAAATATTAATAAATGAAATAAATTTAATAAAATTACATGTATCTGAAAGTTTAACAGTAGCGAAAAATGTCTTTGCGAAAGTAGAAATAACGAATGCTACGAACATACCAATCACAACAATTTTAACAAAACATCTTGTTCCATACCCGTCTTCTAATGAATTATACAAAATTCATAATCTTAACTATTTGAAAAAGAATATTACAAACAAAAAGCACAAACAAAAAATTGATATAAAGAATTTAATCCGTACAATACATATGAATTCTAAAGAAGAATCAAGTATTACAAAATTATGTCAAGAGTTTTCGGACACTTTTTTCAAAACCTGGCGACCTATTAACTTTCACCTCAAATATAAAGCATAAAATGAAAACCATGGATGAAATACCCATACACGTTGAATAATACAGATACCCTTATTGTCACAAGGAATAAGTGATATTGACGAAATGCTGAAAAAAGGAATAATAAGAGCCTCCAGTGGAGCGCCCTCGTATGGATTGTAAGCAAGAAACTAGACGCATCAGGTCGACAAGAATAGCGCTTAGTTGTAGATTATCGAAAATTAAACGAAAAAACAATCTCAGATTAGTACCCTATTCCGAAGATCACTCAAATATTAGATAAGCTTGGTAGAGCTCAATATTTCAGTATATTCGATCTAACTGATGGATTTTACCAAATCGAAATGGATTCAGATTCCATTGAAAAAACAGTTTTCAGTATCGACAACGGACACTATGAGTTTCTAAGAATGCCAATGGGACTACGCAATCCTCCTGCATCATTTCAATGAGCAATTGACGGACGAACTACTAAAATACCTCTGACACAAAATTTGCATGGTATTTATAGATGTTACCATTACTTATCTGTACAAGCTTACAAGAACATATACAGAACATAAAATTAGTATTCCTAAAGCTGAGAAAAGCTCATACAAAAACTCAGCTTGGTGAATGTGAATTTTTACAAAAAGAAGTAGAACACCTGATGGTTTGAAATCCAATTAAAAATAAAAATACAGCCATACAAAGTTTTCCAATACTGCGTACTCAAAAACAAATTAAGTCTTTTCTAGGATTACTAGGTTAGGTACGGTTAGGTTATCATGGAAGATTCATCAAAAATTTTGCAAAAATCACCAAATCTAGGGGTTTGGTGAAGGTCAACTATTTGAAGAAACATCAAAAATTAGAGCACACAAATGAATTTATTGATTGTTTTTATATATGTAAAAATTTATTAACTTCAGAACCCATTTTACCATACCTTGATTTTAATAAAAAATTTGAATTAATGACGGACGCATCTAACAATGAGATTGGTGCAGTTCTATCACAAGAAAAACATATACTCTTCGCGAACACTCAATGCAGCGGAAATAAATTATTCGATGATAAAAAAGAAATAACTTGCAATAGTATGGAGTTGCAAATACTTCAGGCCATATTTATTCAGTCAGAAATTTCAAACTCTCACTGATCATAAACCACTACAATGGTTATTCTCGTTGAAAGAACCAAATTCATGTCTTTTTAGATGGCACTTAAAACTCGAGAATTGGATTACACAATTAAATATCAACGTGGAACACTTAACAAAGTAGCTGATTGCCTTTCCCCAAATTCAGAATGTGATCTTAACGCTGTAGAATTTGATTAACTATTTGTCAATCTTGATGATTTAGATCGAATAATACAAGAAGAAGTTGATAGATTATTCCCATTACCTCATATTTCAGGAGAAGAAGTATCGGAAGTACTAGGTAATAAAAACGAAATAGAAATTTTATCAGATATTCAAATTAAACCCCCAGATGAAATCCTGAAGCAAGAAAGAATAAAAATTTTCTCAAATATTCAGAATAAACCACCAGATGAATTTCCTCAACAAGAGGAAATGGAAACGGTACACACATCTATTAAAAATCCAATTTCATCAATTCCAATAACAGACAAAGCTTCAATTTGAGACCTTCCTTACTACTAGAAACATTCACAGTTATTGTGCAAGATTCATTTTAAAACACATTCTTTAAATTTACGCATTCTACAAAAACTCTAGAAGACAAAATTATGGATAACGAACAGATAGAAAAATTCAATTATCATCACGTTTATAAAAAAGAAGATCGCGGAATAAACGAACTGACACTTTTACTAGGATCAAGATACTAACTACTGGCCAAAAATATCCGAAGACAGAAAATTAAGTGAATAATTGTGAAACTTGCTTAAAAAATAAATATGATAGAAATCCCCCTGTAATTAAATTCAACTTAACACCCACAGCCAATGAACCATTTGATCACATACACATTGACGTAGATAAAATTTCGAATACCTCTTATCTGACAATAACTGATGCATTTTCAAGATATGAACAAGCCAATACAATAAATAGCATACACGGAACTTCTATAGTCGAAGCTTTAATGACTTTCATTTCACACCATGGATTACCTTATAAGATAACAGCAGACAATGAAACGGAATTTAAAAATCATGATTTAGAAGATTTTTGTATTTTGTGAACTACACAAAATCGAGTTGCATTTCACCACCGCTGAAAACAGCAATTCAATTTCACCAGTAGAATGATTTCATTTAACCCTCATTGATGATTTCAAATGCTTCAGAGAAAATAATAATGAATTATCAGTCGATCAATTAATGAAACACTCAATTTTGTCTTACAATAATTCCATTCACTCAATACTTAAATAAACACTATTTGAAATAATTAAAGACCAAATCAATAATCCATAATCATTTAACATTTTCATATTACGTTCAAAATCACAAACAAGTTGCAAAAACAATATACGATAAAATCCGTGAAAGAAACGCTAGCGAAAAAGAAACTCTAATTGAGAAAGTAAATGAAAAACGATCACATCCCCCTTATTATTTTAACCAAGATACAGCTTACACAAGAACAAAATTTCGAGATAAACAGCTACCAAAATTCAAGAAAGTGGAACTGATTAAAGATGGCGGTATATTACTAGAGACAAACAAAGACAATATCATAAAAGCATAGCACGAAAACCAAAAGTAATCCAAACATTTTACAGGTACAGGGAAATGAAGTTATGGATGTCCATAGTATACATGACATGTTTATTAGCGACAATTGATAGCAACGACGGAAAAATTAGCGCAACAATGCTAAATAACCTTTTATTCCTTATCAGATCAGGAGCATGCAGAATAATTTATACTAAGCATTCATTTATCAATATTGTATGTAATAGTATGAAATAGTCAGACAACCAGATACTTTGCACAATTATTTCATTCAAGTTAGACGAAGAGTCATAAATGTAAACAGTTCAAATGAAAATCCTATTTCATATCACGGCCTAGCAATCGGAATGTTAAGTAGAACTGAATTTTCAATTCAAACGTTACAGAGGAAAATTGAAAATATGTCATCACAGATTCGAGCAAAATGAGGATTATTTAACGGTATAGGTAAATCAAATAAATGGTTATTTGGACACTTAGATCCCAACAATGTCGAAAAATATAATGAAGCAATAGAAATCTCACAAAGTAAACAAAAAAAGAAATTGTACAGGTGTCACTGTATACAAGATTGAAGAATCATTGAATACAATCTGGCAAAATCAAATCAAATTACAGAATAATTTGAGAAAGTTTCAATTGGTAATTAAAACTACAATAGAAAACTACGAAAATTACATCACTTTCCAAGGGACTATCAGTCAAATAAATTCAGATTTTCAAAATTTGATATCATCCATAGATAATATCGAAAATGCAATTTTATTCGCAAAATACAATTCAATCCATCATTTAATTATGTGAAGAGATTAAAGATGTGATAATTTATTTAACTAAAATATATGAATTGTCACAGATTCCAAAATTCAAGAATATTTTAACGTGTTTATTATTAGGTATTTACAGGAAATAAAATTATTTTTGCAATTCATATTCCAATTATGAGACCAAAAACCCTTGATTTCTACTACATTCACCCAGTGATCCAACAAAATAAGTCCCTATTTAGCACGAACGTCACAACCAGCTCTAGCACAAAAAGAAGAACGTCAAATTATCGAAGACATCTACTACTGCAGACATAAAATCCTCCTAAAAGACAACTGTACACTTCAATTACTCGATGGAATACCACCCAATCAACCGATCTCACCTTTGATCAATCGACGATTGAACAAGTAACCAGAGACGAACTACTTATTATACCTGCGGAATCGAACCGTATATTACCAAAATGTACAAGAGATCAATTCCTGGAAATCAACCATCCTTCTTTAATCAAGATTCCAATTGCGAAATATCAATTGACCATTTGAAATTCAAAAATAATGGACAAATTCTACCAAAAGTTGAAATATCAGTTACAAGAAGCAGAAGCAACTTACAAAGCTCGAATATATCGAAAATAGACTCTGACAGTCTTTATGAAATGATTAATTTAGCGAAGCAGCTAAAACTTCGATATTTCACATTTTACGGAAACAACGATCAACACCAAGGACCATAAAAGAAGAAATTGAACAACAAGAACCTCTAGAAGACGCCATCAACAGTCAACAAAAAAATAAATCCTGTATTTTTTCGACTTATGGATGGAGGAGATAAATAACCCTAAACTGCAAGCATATAGACAATAAACTGCAAGTTTGCATTATTATTCTAAGAGACCTATTGTTATATTATAGATAAGAAGTTTACATTTCAACCAACTGTATTAGCCTTCTTCACTTCTAAGCTTACTCTTGTCGAGAACACATCTCATTGCTTTGCTTTAATTCTGTTCAGTTAAGTATATAACTATACAAATATTATAGTGTCTCACGATACATATCTTTCTGTCACTTTTTCTTATTTACTCGTATTCTTCAAGATCATTAACTAGGTCAAGCTACAGAGATTTTTTCATGTAAAAAGTGCCAGTAAACCAGCTGCGCCATTTATTATTCTAAGAGACCTATTGTTATATTATAGATAAGAAGTTTACATTTTTACCAACTGTATTAGCCTTCTTCACTTATAAGCTTACTCTTGTCGAGAACACATCTCATTGCTTTGCTTTAATTCTGTTCAGTTAAGTATATAACTATACAAATATTATAGTGTCTCACGATACATATCTTTCTGTCACTTTTTCTTATTTACTCGTATTCTTCAAGATCATTAACTAGGTCAAGCTACAGAGATTTTTTCATGTAAAAAGTGCCAGTAAACCAGCTGCGCCATTGTTTGTAAAATAGTTCCATATGATATAGTGATATGTTTTTCACTCGAGTTTAGTATTTATAACTTCGTTATTAACAATTTTATGCAGAAAATCGCGTTTTTTTTTTAGTTTTTTGCTAATAAATTTGAAAATGTCACAGTAATCGTGATGGCATCCACAGACTTATTGTAGAAAATGAAAAGACGAAGAAAATGAGAGGTTGGACGACTCGATCCGATTCTCAGTTTAAGAGAAAATCGGATAAAACCAGCCAAAATGCATTTCTTTCAAAAATTCATAACTCGGTTATTTTTCGAGTTGTAGCGTAGATCCTCCGGTCAGTATTAGTTATTGACATAAACTTTATTTATGCGAAGAGTAGGAATTGTCCGATGCATAGTTTTTGATCTGTGGCCATTTGAATATTTTACTATGCAATTTTCCAGCAGACCTGAATGCGACAGGTATGGTCCGATTTCAATTTACAAAAAAGATTTTGAAAGTAGAATTCTCATAGTTCAAAATGTTCATCTTGGTTTTATATGAAGGCGCTGAGAAATATGTTAAAAATAAATCTGAACAAGACGAAATTACTATCATGTGCCGACGCTTTCGAATGTCATGCTTCTCCTTGCCTGCTACTCTACCCCCACTCTTCAACTACTCTCACGCGCTCGGCCGTTTTTCGTCATGTTCAGCTTCATTTTCAACATATTTCTCAGCGTTTTCATGTAAAACCAAGATGAACGTTTTGAACTATGAGAATTTTAATTTCAAAATCTTTTTTGTAAATTGAAATCGGACCATACCTGTCGCATACAGGTCTGCTGGAAAATTGCATAGTGAAATATTCAAATGACCACAGATCAAAAACTGTGCATCGGACAGTACCTGCTCTTCGCAATAATAAAGTTTATATTAATAACTAATACTGACTTAATAACTAATACTGACCGGAGGATCTACAACTCAAAAAATAACCGTATTATGAATTTTAGAAAAAACTGCATTTTGGCTGGTTTTATCCGATTTTCTCTTAAACTAAGAGTCTGATCGAGTCGTCGAACCTCTCATTTTCTTAGTCTTTTCATTTCCTACAATTAGTCTGTGGACGCCATCACCATTACTGTGATAGTTTCAACTTTATAAGCAAAAACCTAAAAAAAAGCGATTTTCTGCATGAAATTGTTAATAACAAAGTTATAAATAATGAAGCCGAGTGAAAAACATATCACTATATCATATGGAACTATTTTACAAACAATGGCGCAGCTGGTTTTCCTCCAACACTTTTTACACAAAATGCACACTCAAAATCTCTGTAGCTTGGCCTAAAAGTAATTAAAGTGATGTTTATTGAAACACACATTTCGGAGAGTCGCACATTTCTGAATATTATTACAATACAAATATTAATTGCCTTTCAGAACGTTGCAGAGAATGTGAATGAGCAACTAAAAATATCAGTAGACGAAAAAAATGAATTTCTATCGGAAGATGATTTCTCGAAAACCAAGAAACCGATTGACATATCAAGTGCCGTTACTCCTAGAGGTCCCATTTCAACAACTCCAGAAATATCAGTACCTCCTCTTTCTGTCGAAGCAAAACCAGCAACAAAATCCGTTGAGGATTTTAAAAGTGAAAATGAATTATATGTAGAAGAAATGAATAGGTATAACATCAAACAAGTTTTTTATTAACACAAGGATCTGCATTATTCGATGATGCGATTAATTATAACTGTATAATATTCAATGACAAGAGAACTGATTCGAAAAAAACCAAATTATGGTAGTTATTCTCAAAAATAGACCCCAATTAGAGTTTTTTCGGATAATGTCGGTTGTCCGATAAAACCTATCCATTGTTCGAGAAACCTGTTATGATGGAAAACCTACGTCACCTTTTTATGAAGTGTATTGTGAATTTTTTTGAAAATTTTTTCTTTTCCACTAATTTCTATTTTGAATGAATATAGTTAAGCATTATTTCGTTTTTCTCAATTGGAATAACGTAGATATTGCAGAGCAAAATCATTGAAAAAAAATGAATTTTCATACTCTGAACGGTCGTAAAACTGAAGTTCTAGATATTATAATATGCAATAAATTACATTTCATAGTAATGATGCTTTCATTCTCATTGTTTAAACAATGAGAATAAAAATTCTCCTTGTTTATTTTTTTCAGTGAAAATATGAAAGAATACGGGCTGTCGTCCATTTTTCGTGACTAGTTTGTTCGTTAGGAAAATAATATATTCCTAAACCTGTGTGTTTTCGTTATGTTCCATGGACCCTATAAACAACGTGATAAGAAAATATATTATACACTTGGTCCAAAATGGACACTTTCTGCATTTATTTCAGTGAAATGAAATGTATTAACATGTGAGAGCATAATAAATCTTGTTATCTTCATCATCAAGCAAGTATATTGTATTTCATCTTGGCCGAACATTCGTTGCTCCATAATCCAAATTGCACGGTAACAGGATAATCTTTTCTTGAATTCTTTATAGAAAATACTCTTCATATGAAGTGATTGTGGGTGAATTAGTTATTCTTTGAATTTCCTGAAAAACATTATTTTATCAACAGTAAGTTTCAAGTTTGGAAGAAATTTATTTTACCGATGTATATATTTTTACTTTAGTCAAATTGAGTATTAGAGGATTCCTTTCGAAATAGTCTTTGAAAAAGAATTCATTCACTCTAGTAGATATAAATGAGAAATAATTTAGACTGTTTTTCATCACTATTTTCATTAAATTGTTTGCGTAGTACTACTACAATTTAATTCGCTTCAAAATAGTACTACGAAACTGCAGCCGCAAACAATTCAATAAAACTAGTGATAAAACACAAAGTGAATTGTATCTTATTTAAATTTAAAAATGTATCATCACAAAGTAACGGAAAAATCCATCCATTATTTACTCTGATGATCATCCACAAAAATATATAGTTTAAAGAGCATGGCTGTATTCCAAAAATAATCATAGGATATACAATAACTTATTGAATTACCTACCAGACTGATGTATGAACCTTCGTAGTTTCTGATATCTTCAACAAAAAAAATTTATTCACTTTCAAGCTGTTAAATTTTCAATTTACAGCATAGGTTTTTAATTGATCATCAAATGTTTATTTGTGAGAAGATCGAATATATAAATCATTGAAGCGATCTTTCAGGAGACATTTGTGTAAAGTGTACAGGCTGTCCCATTTTCGATGTCGGGTAACTCGCTTATCTTTGAAGATTGAGATTTGCGGTTTTCGCGAACGTCGGCTACTTTTTTGTGAATCTCACGATACCGTAAACAAAATTTTCATAGCTTGCTTCGATTTTGAGATACAGGGCGATGTTGAAAATATTGCATTTTGGTCCCCCTCCTGCATCACAGCTGTCTTTTAACATATAGGAAAAGTAAAAACTGTTTTTTATATACTTTTTTTACGTAAAATCCAGTGGCGTAGTCAATTTTTTGAAATGAGCTGTTATTGTTTAGATATAACCCATTGTTATATTTTTTGAATGAAACACTCTGTATATTTTTCCATATTCAAAACATAAATATTTGGCTCTTTTCAAAAATATATAATACTTATATGAAATTCTAAGTATTAGCCCTGTATTTAGATAATTTTCTTTTTTTATGGCAAGTCAAGACAAATATCACTTTGATAGATCGTTCGGTGCAATAAACATAAATATCACTTTCATTTATATAGGTGAAAATGAAAATTTTTCTTAAAAAAAATATTATTCAATATAAGTTACTAAACAGAGATACATTTAATAATTATTATAACAAAAATAGAAACTTATATGTAACACTGCTACAAAACAAAGTTCTATTATTTTTCGGTTGAAAATGTTTTGTGAATATGGTTCAAATTACTGCCCATTCTGTTGAAGACACATCTTCTGAAGATAGCGCCAATCAACCAGAGTTAAAACAAAAGTCTTATACCTAAGTATTCGAAATCTTCTCTCATGTCATTCATCAGAGCAACTCGATTTTCGTGCCGAGTGTGGTTTATTTTATTATTTATATAGCCTCATATGAAGAAATCTAATATAGATAAGTCAGGGGACCTTGATTGCCAGTTAATGAGACCATTATTACCAATTCACTGGTTTTGGAATCTTTCATTAGGATAAACCTTTTCTATATTGAGCCAACGGAATTTCGTAAAGTAGTTCATAAAGAAAGTCATCCAAAATTTCCAAATATCTTTGGTGTTTCAAGTTAATCTCGAAAATGCGATACGCTAATGTTCCTCCAAAAACGAAACAAGATATACGAAAGCTGAATCTGCCTTGTTTTCGACGAACCTCCATATATATATATATATAATACTCTGCAAGTATTTTTGTTCTCTTCTACCTTTGCGAGGACACTAATTTCATCATTTTCGACATTGTTTTCCTATAACTTTCTGGCCTAGGCTTTCCAAAAGATCCGAAATCTTATTATCTAACTGACACCCAGTAACTGGATAATAGTAAATACCTTTCAAAATAGAGGTTCATCGCTTGATTTGGATTCAAACGAACTTGGTAATATATCCTAACCATATATAATGGATTATCATTCGCCATTGTAAGAAAAATTTGTACAATTTGACAGAAACTATAAATATTCTGTGTTATGGATCCTACTAACAATTTCTAAGTCTGGCAACAGCGCCAAACTACGCGATGCCAGAGACCATTCTTACTTAGCGAATTCGCACGCAAAAAGAGACCGTTAAGAAGTAAGAACGCTGTTTGAGTCAGTAACGCATCATTCATTTTTTATGTATCTGTTGTTATGTTTTATTAAAAGTAAGTGTTTATCAAGCGTTGTTTTCGCCTAAAACCAAGCATCCAACTACTATTCATCTCATCAAGCATACCAGCATACAGTTCATCGAAATATAACGGTAGATCTCACGAAAAATCTCGTCGAAGATCGAACATTCTGCACTTGCTTTTTTTCATAGCGACCTACTAAGTAGGTGCAGAGCGTATATAGTCGATAAATAGTGTTTCATTAATTTGAATTTATTGTTTTGTCAAATTGCCTAATAACGTACATCAAACAATATATTTTTTAGTGAAAACTTTTCGTTTTACGCTATACAACTGGAAGTGATATTTTCGTTTATTGCGCCGAAGGATCTATCAAAGTGATATTTGTCTTGACTTGCCATAAAAAAAAAATTATCTAAATACAAAGCAAATGCTTAGAATATTATACAAGTATTATATATTTTTGAAAAGCGCAAAGCATTTGTGTTTTGAATATGGAAAAATATACAGAGTGTTCTGTTTAAAAAATCAGTACATTGGGTTATATCTAAACAATGCCAGCTCTTTTCAAAAATCTGACTGCGCCACTGGATTCTACGTAAAAATTGTGTAAAAGACGGTTTTTACTTTTTCTATGAGTTAAAAGACAGCTATGATACAGGAGGGAGGCCAAAAATCCAATATTTTCAACTTCGCCCTGTATTTCACAGTTGAATTCAGTGGTTGAATTCACAGGGATTTATTTACATGAGAAATTTATTTTATGAGCAACATTATATCACTGATTTTGCCATGAAGTATCAATTATGATACTGTTATTGTAAAAACTATTAGATCAGAACATTCTGTCGCATCTTATATACAAAAAAAACAAGTGTTAAACAGTTCCATTTCATAAAAAAAAACATACTTATATAAAACATGCAACTATTACCTTCAACGTCAAAAATAACTTGACAGCTGAATGTTAGATATTTCACTCACCTTGAAAATTAGGAATGGTTTGTAGATTTCATTGATGAGTATTGCTATTTCTGGAATGGTAAGAGACTGAAAAATGATTACATTAGGAAAAACTTCCGAAATTAAGATCTTAAAAATCTTATATGCACAATGAAAAAATTTCACTCATTTTTTGAGATTATTGAAGGAACTTGACAATCGTTAATTTTTATTCAATTTTTCAGATATTTTGAGAGAAATTTGTGAACATTGTAAAAAGATTTAATTTCGCAAAAAGATGACCTTGAAATTGAAAGAAATATTTTACCTTCCTCGAGTTCAAAGATATACCACAAAACTTGGTTTTCTTATGGGCGCCTTATTGATGTTCCACTCCAATGAATTTTTCTCGAAGTTCCCTTCACAATCATATACAACTATTCGATATTCAATTCGATGAGAACGGATAAACATTAAACAAATATATCACATTATTTTCCTTTTCTCGAAATAAGGTTTTCCTGTATTTAAACTGTGGTCAGTCAGATGATGCAATCTCGTTCGTATCAGATTATATATATATAAATATATATATATATATATATATATATATATATATATATATATATATATATATATATATATATATATATATATATATATATATATATATATATATATATATATATATATATATATATATATATATATATATATATATATATATATATATATATATATATATATATATATATATATATATATATATATATATATATATTCAGTATTCATTAACAATTAATGTGGAATCAGCTACTCGTAGGCCTAGAAAATGGTTCATAAACACAAGTACCTACTATGAGAGCAAATTTACAATTGTCCGCAATTCTACCCCGATGATTTTCTGCTCAGGAATACATTTTGCGTTGAACTACCACTGGTTTAACTATTCGATGAACAGATGAAATATAGTTCACAAATAGTATTCATTTGAATTATATCCAATTAAACTCAGCAAACCAAATTATTTTGAATGTCAATGAAAGGTGTAAAATTATGGAAAACTATATTATTGAATGCAAAGGGAATTGAAACTGCCTGCCTCAATTCGTTGACAAAAGAAATTGCATCACCAACCTTAAGATTTTACTGAAGGCCGATTCACACTCCTCAGTGTTTAACCAATACCAATCGAACATAAATATTTCAGATGAACCAAATGAAGTTAATATTGATCTACTAAGAAGAAAGGAGCTACTATAATTATTAAATCTTTATGTTTTTTGAAATAATATTTAAAAATAACTTTATATTTATCTTTCCATGTTAGTTTTTTTCTTTCCCATTATCACCGATGCTCAAGAGGTGTTTTCTATTTTCGAAATACATTCATAAGGTCTTCATATACTTTGTTATCATTGTTTAGGCTCTAACGAAATTGTAACGAACTATTAATTGTTGATAAAATTGACGATTCAGTTGTTTTCAGGAATAGGTTCAATGTTTTATCAATGAACTCATTCAATTTTCGAATTTAATTTCATTCCTCATTATTTTATGAAGTATAATAATTAAGTTATTTATTTCCAATCTAAGTTGATTTCAAGTACGATATTAGTCAGTATAATTTGAAGCAATGAAAATTGGTGAAAATATTTCTTTCTACTGTTTTCCTGTGCCAACATAAGATTTGATGTGGATATGTTATACATCGGTGTAGAGTATATGTTTAGCTTCATTCAATGACATAAACCCTTTGAAATTGAAAGAAACATTATTATTCTTCTGAAGCTCCTTTAAAATATTTTATTATTCAAGCGACCTCTTCAATAATAATTGCAAATATTCCCATCAGAAAAATTAAACCTGTATACAATATCTTGGAAATCCGGAAAACTTAAAAGGTTTACATATAGGTCTTCCAGAAATGATTAAGAAAAAAAAAATTCTTCAATTCGGAATACCTAGTTGTTCAATATCAGGCAATGGATGCCAATTCACCAGTGAAAACTTCGAAAATTTTCAATTTGAATCTGTTCAAACCACCATACTCCCCGCAATGTAAACCAGTAGAACGAATGAATCAAGTACTGACAATGATAGCTACTTTCATAGAAAAAAATCACAATAAATGAGACGAATGTACATACGAATTCTGCTATGTAATAATTCAGTCTTCTAGACACGAAGGAAAAGAATATTCCCCCGTAAATTCAAATTTCGGAACAGAAAATGATAACGTGAGATTCGGCAGAAACGACATAGAATTGATTAGAACAGAATACGTAGAACATTGCAGGTTATGAGGAAACTAGCCAGAACAAACAAGAACAAGGACGGCATTATTACTTAAGAAAAAGATAGGAGTCCCCAAAACAAGGTGATTGGGTTATGAAAAATTATTATCACATATATTAAGCTGTAAATGCATTTTCGAGTGAGCTAGCTCCCAAATACACCCTACCGTTCATAATGCAGGACAAAATTTCGCCAGTTATTTTCAGATGGAATATACCTTATTGCAGGAAAATAGAGACTGCGCATGTCGAAGAACTCGAACCAATCAAAGTTGAAAGACCGCAGCCATGGACTACCAAAATGATTTTCTCAACATCTCAGTCAATGTCAGTCCATTAGCTGTTAGTCCACGCCAAATAAGAATATTCGGAAAACTATCATCTCCTCTGACAACTCCAGGAAAGCAAGCCGAAAGAATTATAAATAGATACAGAACCCTCTTCGGGACTCAAGATAACCGGAATACTGAGGAGATGACAAACAGAGACGAGATGTATTACACTCCTACATACAAACACGGCTTACAATAAGACAAAATCCCTGAAAGGAGAGCAAGCGATGAACACTCCGGGTGACCAAGATGTGCAATGTTCAACAGAGGTAATGCAAAGTTCAATTCCAGACCACTTGAAAAACGGCAGAACGAAGGAATATTGCCTTGTTTGCAACAATGGAGGAGTGATAAGGATCAAGAAAGGTATCTTGATCCAACGGTTAAAGTGGTTTTTTTCAGGCTTATCAGTTTTTCATCTTTATTGTGAATTATTATCATAGAACCTTCTATTAGTTGCTGTGGACAGAAATAAAACTGGTCAATACCCAGTCTGGTAGCAGGAAGAATTCAGTGGAGTTAGTAGTTCCCGGGATCTGTCTTATGCATTCTCGGTGCCCTGGTTATATAGGCGCCTATATAACCAGAGCACCGAGAATGTAGAAGGCAGTTTTCGGGAGGCTACGGTCCAGCGTCTGTGAGAGCAAGTTTACTCGCAAATGCATTCACAGCTGAATATAGGTGATGTTCTTTTCTCATTACCTATTCACCTTGTTTCGGGGACCACTCGCTTCTTTTCAAATCATAATGCCGTCGTTGTGTTTCGAAAGCATACTGCATGTTTATTCTCATTATCCGGAAATTTCTTTATATTTTCGGCGTATTCTGTTCTTATCAATTCTATCGAATTACTTTCGAATGTCACGTTATCAATTTCCCTTCCGAAATTTAACATTACCGGGGAATATCCTCTTCCTTCGTGTCTAGAAGGGTTAATTGCATGGCAGAATTCGTATGTGTTTTCGTCCCATTTCTTGGGACGTGTTTTTCTTCTGAAAACGAGCCATTATTGTCAATACTTTCTACTGGGTAACATTGCGGGGAGTGAGGCGATGGGAACTGCTGATGAATCGCTTTGAACTCTTCGAGAAAAATTTCGAACTTTTTACTTGTATATTGGTATTCGCTATCTGATATTTAAAAAAACTAGGTACTCCAAATTGTAGAAATGCTTTTGTTAGTATAGTTTCCATGATAGGTGCCGTGGATGCTTTTCCTATTGGATGTGCTACAGTCCACTTTGTGTATATATCTTGGATAACTATAAGAAATATGTTTCCTGGTGACTTCCTCGGAAAGGGCCCCATTAAATCAACTGAGATAATGTCCCATGGGCCCTTAATCTTTAGGGGCTGCACCTTTTCAGCAATTTCTTGTTGTGAGGGTTTGTACTGAAGGCATTTTTCACAATTTCTAACTTATTGCGCGACATGTTCGAACATTTGCGGCAACTAATAAAAGCGAACGATTTTTTTATAGTCTTTGTGATGCCGTCAAAGCGTCGTGATTTTCCTTTAGTTTTTCATTCCTCTCGGATTCTGATACACAGAACTTTCAAGGGTTGCCAAATTTCGGCTTGTTGAATTCGTAATTCTTCCAACTGGGCTTATGTAATTTTTCATTCAGTATTTGTGAATTGGGATATTTTTGTGAAACGGCAGTTACTTCGCTGAATATCTTGTTGTACCGAGTGAATGTTTCTAGCTCGGCTATCATCTGTTTTCTAAATGACTCCTTCTTGATAAATTACTCCGAAGTAGTATTGCTGCAATTTCAGGCTTCACCTGGGTAGTCTACCGGATTTTCCAAAAGAACTCTCCTTATGGCTGAACATGTATCAAAGTTTATGTCACAACTATCAGAAACCTCTCTGACAAGGAACACATGAAAATGTATCTAATAGGCGATTGTATGAGAGAATTCGTTCTTCAAGTGACCAAGAAAAAAAAATTGATCGTTACATCTTGAGCACCGCCTAGGCACCAGAAGTTCCACCATAGCCAGAAGAGGGAAGTAGATAAGCTATGGGGTTTCAGGCCCGGAAGTCGGCCATTTTGTGGCGGGAAATTCAAACAGTGGATTCCGGCCATTTTCCAAGATGGCGGACCACAGTATTATCATAATTTGGAACCTGAATAACAGATGGCGTTCCAAGATGGCGGACCACGGTATTATCGTCATTAAGAACCTGGCTATCAGAGGGCGTTCTTACAGATCACTGTATTACCGTCATTAAGAACCCGACCACCAGGTGACGGTTCATGGTATTATCGTCATTAAGAACCTAGCCACCAGATGGCGTTCTTACAGATTACTTTATTATCGTTATGTAGAACCTGGCCAACAGAGTGCGTTCCAAGATGAAAGATCACTGTATTATCGTCATTTAGAATCTCGCCAACAAAAGGCGTTGCAATCACATTCAATATTTGAATGTTTGACGTATGACAGTTTTATGCTCTAAAATATTCATGATTCAAGATGACATCTAACAGTTACGAATGACAGATAGGATGTATGACGTATGACAGATCTACGCTCTGAGATATTCGGAGGAGTATATAAGAGAGAACGACCTCAAACTACCCATTTCGAACGACCCCCTTTGTATTTTAAAATCGCTTGTTACGCTACTGAGTCTGAAATACGGGGTCAGGATTTGTCTATAAATTAAATAATATTATGGTTTGCTAAAGAATGTAATACTGTGAGTAATTAAAGAGGCTATTAAACTAAATTATACTCGATTTCCCTATCGTATGAGTTGAGGGGGGTGAAGAGAGATCTCTCGTTACGCTACTGCGTCGGGCAAGGACTTGTCTATAGATTAAATAATATTGTTTGCTAAAAATGTGGACATGTGAGTAATTATGAGAGGGTAATAAACTAGATTGACCTTTATTCCTGTGTATTCCCGGTTGGGAATACGTGCAGACGGGTCGGGACTTGTCTAAAAAATAAATTCTCGAAGTCGGAGAGATAATTAAGGCAGGTGCGCTAATATATGGATTGAATCCAACTATATTTTTTCTGTTCAAATATTATATTCCTACTTATATGTTGTGGTCGATCGTTATAATAATGGGGTGGACAGAGAATCTCATTTATTCAGATATCTAAAGAACTAATGATTCTGGTTTCTCACGATAAGGATCGAATAAAATATGATGGAATGAAGTTTTGCGTATTAAATAGGAATTTATGATGCAGCTTCATGATTCTGAATTCTAACGGTGTAGGTGCGCTGGTCCTGTGGGATGAATCTGGTTATATAAAGGTTGGCTTGAGTATAATCTTTCATTCGACATAAGTTTTATAATCGAGCGAAATCGTTAAATTTTCATGCACGTTTGTCTATTTTCAAGAGTAATCACCTCAAAAGTTATTACGTAAATTGGAAACATCTGAAACAAAGTTGGAACAATTGTCTACCGATTATTCATATTAGTGGAAGCAAGAGAGAGAGAAAGAGAGAGAGAGTGTGTCAAATTTATATTTTATTGAAGACAATAAGCTTAATATAGTCAATTTAAAAAAACAGAAATGGACGTGTCAACTGCTAAATCTCTCTCCTCCTTAGCGACAATGGTTGTGAAGAAAATACGTGAAACATTATATGCAATAAAAACTCAGGATGAGGTGACGAGATATTTGAAAATTATTAACAAAAATATTCATCTGCTGAAAAAGGCTATGAGAATGAAAATTCACGAAACAAACGTATTTGAAAATCCTCACAGTCTAGAGCACTATCGTGCCCTACTCCAAAAATATAGGGAGCAATTGATTTTGAAGAAAATAAATCTGAAGAGTTTTCGGCTAATCACTTGTTTGAATACAGATAACAAAATTCTATCCAAAATAATAGCAGAAAGATTAGCAAAAATAACGGAAAAAATAACAGGAGATGAACAGACATGCAAGGCAAATTCTTCGATCCTCAATAATTTATTGATCATTCGAGATATGATTTTATACTGTGAGAAACACAAAAATAAAAAATGGGCCATCCTATTCATAGATTTCATTCAAGCTTTCGATCGAGTTAGTCACTCCTTCATATACAGTGTTTTACAGAAAATGGGATTTTCTGATTCTTTTACGGAATTCATCAAAAAAATATACAACTCGGGGAAATCCAGGATTCTAATAAACGGTTTTTTGACGCAATCAGTTAACATAGAATGCTCTGTTAGACAAGGTTGTCCTATGTCAATGGGAATCTTCTCGTTAATATTAGAACCCTTAATTAGGGCAATATCTAAACATATCAACGGCATTGAAATAAATGGATCATATAGGAAAATTTCAGCATACGCTGACGATGTTGCAATATTTTTGAGTGAACTAGATAATATCGACTCAGTTAAAAAATTATTGACATCATTTCAAAAGGCATCTAACTTAGAAATTTCACAACAGAAATCCAAGATTCTCCCTTTGAACGATGGGACTTACCACACGGTTCAAAGTCAATTCCAGATTGCAGACTATGGGGACTACCTGGGAATGGTAGTCTCCACAAATTTTAAGGAAATGGTAAAAAGCAATTGGAATAAAGTAATTCTCAATGCCAAGACCACTATTATTATAAATAGCATCAGGAACTTGGATCTAATTCAGAAAATAAGGTTTTGCAATTTATATATATTTTCAAAAGTTTGGTACCTAGCTCAAGTCATTTCCTTGCCGCACGAATCTGCACAAAAATTGGTAAAACTTACTGGAAATTACATATGGCATGGTGATATTTATCGGGTGGCCAGACCACAGTTGTATCTTCCATCCAGTAGAGGAGGATTAGGTCTTGTTGAGTTAGAACTAAAATCTATTGCATTATTTCTGAAGACACATTTCCATTCTCGGGTAGAGCAAGATACAAAGATACACTATCATTCAATTCTCACGGAAATTTTCACGGGGCATTCGAAGTATACATCCACAAGAGAATTCAAGAAAATTAAAGATGCATGGAACTCATGCGTACTGGATATAACAAATCAAGATAGAGTGTCAGCTAAGTTTTTATATGGGATTATCTCAAAACAAACCGAGGTGAAACCCAAAATTTTGCAGAAATTTCCTAACTTGAAATCAAATAAGATTTGGAGGCATATAGGGAATGACCTTTTATACCTACTACATGGAGGTCATCAGTGTATAAGATTCTCAATGATATAATTCCAGTAGCAACAAAAATGAATGGTCATGGGATAATAAATAACGACAAATGTTCTGTTTGTCAGAATGAAGACACATTAACTCATAGAATTAAAAATTGTACGGTTGCAAAGGACAGTTGGGAATGGACCAAATACAAATTACTAAACAAATTCGGTATCAATATTGACAACCACAGTCAAAATCCATACCAACTATTCCAACTGACGTTTGCATGCAAAAAGGACGAAAATGTATGGATGTGGATTTTACATGGGCTGTATCACTTCAATGTATTTATAAAAGGCCACTTAAATGATTTCTTAAACTTGCTCAGGAAAGACAGATGGCAAAAATGTAAATCAAGAGCCATCTCTAAATTTTCAAAAAAAATATATATGTTTTGATGTTAACTTAAATCCATTATATTAATGTTATTAGTCATAGGAATCTTATGTACTGATTATCTGTGATATCTTGTTTTCTTGAATAAAGATTTAAAAAAAAAAAAGAACACTGAGTTGCTTCCAATGATTGTAGTTTCGTTTTTGTGTTTTTCAAACCAGCATGAGGCCTTGGTAGACCAGCGGTAAGGTGAACAGCCTTATACCGTTTGTAAACCGAGGATTGTGTGTTCGAGTCCCACCTCGCTCTTGGGTGTTGTGTATGTCCGGAATTTAGTGGTTATGTATGATTTAAAATTGTTGGGTAATGTACATGGTTTACAAGCACATTGACCGTTCGAAACCGGCGTTATTCTAAGTCACTCGAGTTACCAAAAAAAAAATGAATCCTCCGGATGATACCTGGTACCCTTATTCAATTGTTCACAATTTTGTATAGTTTTTTTTCTTCAAACTTCTTTGTACTATCATGTTTTTCCTCTTTCTCTCTCATGAAATTATTTTTACTCACAAAACTTTTACATTTTTTAAATTTCATGTAGTAGTCCAGTAGAGTTTTCACATTCTCCTCTATCTATTTTATTTCTGATAAACTCTGGTAATCCTGCTACTATAAGCATTATAAGAATCTGAACACTAATATCCTCATCCATGTTTAGCAATAGTTTTTTTTTTCTCATAGAGTAATCTATCAACTAACCTTCTTTATAACTATGAGCTATATCATACATTCCTGAAGTCCATCCTTCATCTGAAAAAGTTTCCAAAAATTTTCCTTTCCATTCAATTCACTGTCAACGTTGTTATAGTTGCTGAGTACCAATCTAGACACGATTTCCAAGAAACAATCTCAATATCTCAATCTTAGTAGTATCTTCAGTCATTTCAAATCTTGAGCATTCTTTCTCAAATATCTCTATCCATTGTTTAGCATTTGCATGTTTGGATGTAAATTTTTCGATCATCAGCTACATTTTTCAAATTCAAATGACTTCCTTTCGTAATGTGTTTCACTGATTCGTCAGTTTTTTTAACATGTTCTAAATAAATATCATTAAACATTACGTTAACTTCTTCATCAAAATACATCTTTTCTAACTCTCCTGTTAATGTAATCCAGACTGTCCTTTCTTCGCCTCTTAAACTGGAATTTTTTTTTACTCTCTTAAATACCTCTATCTTCATCAATTTTACGTGTTCACTAGTAAACATCATATCTTGTGATAATACATATTCTTTATCATCATCTGTTCTAAGATGTAATCGATTTAACTGAGATTACATTTGTTTTTTATCTTTTGGTGATGCTACCACTTTCAATGTAAATTGCAATCTTCTCGCCATTGTCATAAACAAAAATTGTCGTTTTATAAGACAATTATTATTATGGATAGATGATATATAATAAACCGAAATTTAATTCTCTGTAAACAAAGGTTAAATTATATTCACTAATTATAACGACTATTTACACTATACAATCTTACCTGTAAACAACGAAACTACAATTTGAGTCTATTAGTATCACTTCCTTATTCACAGTAATCAATCTACTTAATATTAATAAACAATATTTTGTCTTTATGAATTTTAATATAAATCTGTTCTCTTGAATCAGATTCTCTCGTCAGATGTTTTCTTTTCTAGTACTTGTAGTTACCACTGGCGCGCTATATTTGAAATGAAGAAACTATATTTTCTTAACATATATATATATATATATATATATATATATATATAAATATATATATATATATATATATATATATATATATATATATATATATATAATATATATATATATATATTATATATATATATATATATATATATATATATAATATATATATATATATATATATATATATATATATATATATATATATATATATATATATATTGTTAGATGCAGAGTAATTCATGACTAATCCCATGAATCAGAGGACTGCCGGCAATCAGGCGATGGGTCAGATCACTGTATACGCTCGTCTCGATAAGTTGCTTCACTGAATTGATGTGGATAGTTTGTGTTATTTTGATTATTGCCTTTGTTTACCATATTTGGAATTAATACAATATTTCTGTTGCAATTGTCGTTTTGTTTCACATGAAAAGTTAACATCAGAAGCGGGATTGGGCCCATCGTTCACCACATTATCTGTGAGTATTAAAACCAGTAGAACCTTTACGAAATATATGTTGCTTTGAGAAATAATTGTTTTTCATGATGATGTGGAACTTTATCAGTCGAAATATGCCACATCTCCATTCCTTTTGGACGCTCTTTCTAAATAACGTTAGCATTATTTGACGTGTTTATTTATTTGTTGTGTTACTTTCCATAAATATTCCTCAATGCAGTTTTGTCAATCTTCTAACATATTTCTGTCTTGGTCTTCGAAAGAATATTTCCGTTATTCTTGTTCCATCTGGGAATGAAAGGGTGACTCACTGGATTCGAGTGATTCATTGGATTTAAGTGATTCACTGGACTTATATAATTCAATTATTTGACTTTCTACCGAGGTAAAATCATTTTTCATTATATTGCACGAACCAAACTGAAATCAAAAGGTGTTACGAAAATGCCAACACACTTTAGGTAAAAATTTGTTTTTACTGATTCACATAACTGCTTAAATTGACAGTCTATTCAGATTTTGCATGAGGCAGGGTTATGTTGCAACTAATTTTTTTTTGGTAATCTATGCCGAGGGACTGTAAATTTGTTGTTGATGATGAGCAGAATCGGAATTTGTTGTTGTTTTTATTAACGGGAGTTTTCAGTGTTATCAGAATCTACCGATATAGTGATGATAATAAAATTGGTTCTGTACTGTAGAACAATATTTTCTTATATCCCATTTTACATCCTTGTTTACGAATTGATGTCAATACGATGTTCGTCTTACAGTTTCAAAATGGAAGACTTACTGTCTGAACTGGTTAAAGCTCTCAAATCATCTCGTACCCCACCCGAACAAATAGATCTACTGATTTTTCGTCCTGATCTGAGCGATGCAAAAAAAAAATGGTTGAGCGAAGTTGCCAACATAAAAAATGAATTCGACTGGTCCGACCAACAAGTCATCACTAGACTGGGTCGATTCTTAACCGGAGTATCAAAAACTTGGTTTGATACCTGGTCGCCTGACATCAAAACCTGGGACGCGTTTCAAAGAGATTTTCTTTCTCAAGAAAATCTCTTTGTCAATTGCTTGTAGATGCTGCCACTTTCGATAGCGCCCGTTGCAATAGATACGATGCGTATGATTTTGAAAATGCAAATCTGCTTCGAAATCTCCGTGTACAATGGGAAGATACTGATCTTGTGGAAATTGTTATACATGGTATCAAAGAACGTGATGTACGCACAACAGCAAGCAACCAGAACTTCAGAAAACTATCTGAACTTATTTCGTTCTTAGGGTCTGTACCAAAACGAAATACTGACCAACGCTTTGATCATAGAACTGAATTCAAGGAACCGTCGAAAAAACGTCAACGGGAGGAACGTGTCGACACTAACAGCAGGCGCAATTCTCCTAGATGCTTTAAATGCGGACGAGAGGGCCACTTTCAGGCGAATTTTCTGGAAAATAAAAGTGAAAAACGTCAAAATAACACTTCTTATACATCAGTTTCTGTGAAACCTTCTACTTCGACTTCATCTAATATGGTTTGCTCATTTTGCGCAAAACCTGCATTCTGATCATTGCTTTATTAGGCAAAATATTGTAAAGCGCAAAAGTGTTAAGCTTTGTAACAGTGGTAGGCAGGCTACTTTTGTTCAAATGAAAATCGATGGTATCGAACATAGTGGCATTATTGATATGGGGGCTGATATATCATTAATAGCTGAAAGACACATCCCCAACTTCAGACATAAAATGAAATCTTGCAAAACCACCATAACAGGAATACTTCCTGGAAGTTTTATTGCTAATCAAGTTTTCGAAGGCGTATTTGAGATGTCGGGGGTTATTATAAATTTAAATTTCATTGTTGTACCGGACAGTTTCCTTCAATATGATTTGCTTATTGGCTGTAACCTCTATGATAATTCTAATGATGCTACCATTACTGACCAAACAGGGACGCAAATTGTTAACAAAAATTCTGCAACTGTATTATCCACACTAAAAAGCTCCACTGATATCATTATTGATTTTCCGGAAAAATATAAAACTGAACTTATAAAATTACTTTCCCGTTTTCCTGATATAAAAGCTTCTGGAAACGCAGTTCCCCCCGTCAATGCTGCTACTATGTCAATAAAATCAAGGGATGATTTCGTAGTCAACAGAAACCCTTATCGTCTGTCCATAGACGAAAGAAAAATGGTCCAAAATATTGTTGACGATCTCATAGTTAATAAAATAGTTCAGGAGAGCGAATCACCGTTTGCCAGCCCAATTATCTTAGTCAAGAAGAAGGATGGGGCACTTAGGATGTGTGTTGATTACTGGGAATTGAATTCACGCTGGTAACTGACTGCAATGCCATTAAATCAACTTCGACGAAAAAAGAAATCTTACCCCGAATAGCCCGCTGGTGGGCCTACATGCAGGACTTTAATTTTAATATAATTTATCGTGAGGGTAGTTCAATGCCGCACGTTGATTTTTTGAGTAGAACCCCTGTGGTTGTCGGACGCTTGGAAGCACATGAGAACTGGCTTTATGTGGAACAAAGAGGCGACGCCGAAATTAGAAAAATTATCAGTGACGCCAAAGATGGTCATTTGGACAGATCTCGCTATACCGTGAAGAAAGGAATTCTTCACTACGTCATTAAAACACCAAAAGGAATATCAGTTTCAAATCCATTTGTACCACGACAGAGCCGATTAGGATTATTAAGAATATTTCATGATGAATAATGCCATTTAGGGATGGATAAGACGATCGAAACTATCCAGAGACATTTTTGGTTTCCTCGCCTACGACAATTTGTTAAGAATTATATCAAGCATTGCCTTGTGTGTGCAGTGAAGAAAACTCGATCAGGTCACTTACAGGGATTTATAGAAAATATCGAGAAACCCGACGAGCCAATGAAAATTCTTCATGCCTGTCTAGGACCACTAGAATCTACTGAAGAAGGATTCAAACACGTACTTGTGATGATAGATGCTTTCACGAAATATTGCGTCCTACAACCGTTAAAATCAGTAACAGCTGGAGACACTAAACTCGCCTTCCAATCGTTCATTTCACTTTTTGGAACTCCAGAGCAAATCATTATGGACGCTGGTAAAAACTTCAAAAATCTGAGCATACCCGAATACTTAGACTCTCTGAATATCAAGTATCATTATACTACACCCGACATACATAGGTCCAACGGACAGGTAGAACGTTACATGAGAACCATTATGAACCTCATTCGGATCGAAGCTAGAGTGAGGTCAGAATGGACGAGCAATTTATGGAAAATCCAACTTGTGTTGAATACTACTATTCAAAAGACTACACAGACGTCCCCAATGAAAGCATTGACTGGGATCGATGGTGCAACGCCACTGATCCAAAGTTTACTCATTAATTTAGGAAAATATCTAAAACCCATTCGAAGTTTAGACATAGATCGGAGTATAATCAAAAACAATCTCCGATCAGCCGCAATCAAAGAACTTGATGTTAACAAAAAACGTCGCAATCACGAAATTTTCAAAGTTGGAGATTTTGTCCTTATGCATCGCGATGAAACAATGCATAAGGGGAAATTAAAATACGAGCACCAGGGACCATACGAAATTATTAGCATCACTCCGAAAGGTCGATATGAGATACGCAGAGTTGGTATGCAATTGATTACTAAAGCAGCAGAAGAAAAGCAGACGTTGGCCCACTGATTGGTCCCTTTCAATGGATATAGCTGAACTACTTAACATGATGGAAACCGAAGAATCCGAGCAAACGTAAGTTGTTGGCGTGTGAATCATGCTAATATTTCCTGAATTTTTTTGAAAACTTGTACGACTTGCATTTGTTTTTGAAGTGTTGAAAGCTTGTACGCTTTGCATCTTCTTTGAAGTGTTGAAAGCTTGTACGCTTCACATTTGTTTCGAAGTGTGGAGAGCTTGTTATGCTTTACATTCTTTTGTATAAATGTTGGAAAGCTTGTTACGCTTTGCATTTTTACGTGTGAATATTGAGAGCTTATTACTCTTTGTATTGGTTTGTATAAATGTTGGAAAGCTTGTTACGCTTTACATTTGTACGTGTAAATATTGAGAGCTTATTACGCTTTGGATTAGTTTGTAGAAATGTTGGAAAGCCTGTTACGCTTTGCATTTGTACATGTAAATATTGAGAGCTTATTACTCTTTGCAATGGTTTGTATAAATGTTGGAAAGCCTGTTACGCTTTGCATTTGTACTTGTAAATATTGCGAGGTTATTATGCTTTGAATTAGTTTGTAGAAATTTTGGAAAGCCTGTTAAGCTTTGCATTTGTACGTGCTAATATTGGGAGCTTATCATGCTTTGCATTGATTTGTATAACTGTTAGAAAGCTTGTTACGCTTCGCATTTGTACGTGTCAGTGTTGAGAGCTTGTTACACTTTGAAATTGTAATCGAAATGTGAAATTTTAGTGATGAACATTACGAAGAAGTCCCATCAGAGATGAACACCGAAGAGAAGGAAGGCAACCCAGAGGGAAATAATCGCGAAATGGTTTAAAAACATCGAGAACGGTGTTTCTGTTCGGATTGGCCGTGTTAGAAGCAGAGTAATTCATGACTAATCTCATGAATCAGAGGTCTGCCGGCAATCAGGCGATGGGTCAGATCACTGTACACGCTCGTCTCGACAAGTTGCTTTACTTAATTGATGTGGATAGTTTGTGTTATTTTGATTATTGCCTTTGTTTACCATATTTGGAATTAATACAATATTTCTGTTGCAATTGTCGTTTTGTTTCACATAAAAAGTTAACAATATATATATATATATATATATATATATATATATATATATATATATATATATATATATATATATTTGTTCGACCGCACATACAGACCCAAAGCGGTATTCTCGACCGACTTTTCAGTCCAAAAGTGACGTTGTCAGACCCGGCTTCGGGACTGGTAACGTTCGACTATAGAATCGTTATGAGGGGGTTGAGGGTATGCTAGGGGTGCATTTTCAGCTGGGTCTGAAAAGTCGGTTATACATGTGATTATATACAGAAAGTTTCAGTGTTTGGCCAGTGCGAGGGCGCTTCAGTCGACATTAACTTGCTTTATATGATTCGTATAGTTAACCAACGCATTGGGTCTCTAAATATGGCAACACTGTTTTCCATTCATACACCTCAAATACACTATTCGAGGACTTATACGATCCCGGTATGGACAAACGTCGTCATGGGTCTTAGTGAATATTTTGAATAGACTGGTAGATTTGTTATTGGATTTTTTTGATATCAATATGAACTGCAGATTCTCCGGTATGGAAGCGCTTATACAAACCCGATGAAGACGATAAAGTGTGTCGATTATATGAAAAATGGTTCATTTCGAAACTTCAAGACAGAATTTCTTTTACAAATCCTAAGTCAACCGTCTGTCGTTTTTATTTGTGCAATTATCGAAATATCACCATATTGATAGACAACAGAAAAATAACAAAAATATTCATTTCTTGAATAATATAAAACTTTTTTATTTCAATATTCAGTAGTCAATAAAAAAACACAACAGAAAAATAACAGAAATATTCATTCAAGAATAATACGAAACTTTCTGACTTCAATATTGAGTTCAAGCTAGCAATAAAATGATAAGAAATGAAAAACAGACAACAGAAAAATAACGAAAATATTTAATTCAAAAATAATTAAAAACTATTGAACTTTATAATTCATTTTCAGTCGGCAATAAAAAACAAACAACACGATAATAACAGAAATAGTCATTCAAAAATAATATAAATCAGACTTCAATAATCAATTGAGTCAGCAATTAAAAACAAATAACAGAAAAATAAAAAATAAAATAATTCAAATTTATCCAACTTCAAAATTTAGTTCAGCTATAACAAAATCACAGTTTCATTCAATTAGGTTTTATTGTTGTCTATAGGTATTGTAAACCGGGGTTTTTATTCTCACCCAATCCTTATCTACAAAAAACGACGAGTTTTGTATGATATATTAGATGGGATTGTTTTTGGTTCGAATTGGTTGGGGGTTGACCCCCCCTGGAAGCAAAATAAATCTTGATAACGGGCGCAATTTTGAAGCAATAGGGTTGAAAGTTTGCAAATAGGTATTTTTGTATGATATCTTGGATGGAATTGTTTTTGGTTCGAATTCGTTGGGGGGTTGCCCCCCTGTAGGCAAAATAAATCTTGTTTACACGATAACGGACGCAATTTTGAAGCAATAGGGTTGAAAGTTTGTTGATAGGTAGTTTCGTATGATATCTCGGATAGGATTGTTTTTGGTTCGAATTGGTTGGGGGGTCGACCCCACTGGGGGAAAAATAAATCTTGTTTTCACTATAATGGGCGCAATTTTGGAGCAATAAGGTTGAAAAATTGTTAATAGTTAGTTTCGTATAATATCTTGAATAGGATTGTTTTTGGTTCGAATTGGTTGGGGGGTTGACCCCCGTGGGGAAAAATAAATATTGTTTACACTATAACGGGCTCAATTTTGAAGCAACATGGTTGAAAGATTGTAAAAGAGTAGTTTTGTATGATATCTTGGATGGGATTGTTTTTGGTTTGAATTGGTAGGGGGCTGACCCCCTCCTGGGGGGAAAATAAATCATATTTGCACGATAAAGGTAGCAATTTTGTAGCAATAGGGTTGAAAGTTTGTTTCTAGGTAGTTTTTTACGATATCTTGAAAGAGATTGGTTTTGGTTCGAAATGGCTGGGGGGTTTGAACCCCTGGGAGAAGAAATAAATCTTGTACACATGATGAAGGACGTAATTTTGGAGCAATAGGATTGAAAGTTTGTGAGTAGGTAGTTTTGTATGGTATATCGAATAGAATAGGTTTGAATGCTAGTTGGTTGGGGGGTTGACCCCCCAGGGAAATTAATCTTGTTTATACGATAGAAGGCGCAATTTAAGTACCATATAGTTGAAACTTTGTAGGTAGGTAGTTTCGTACGATATCTTGGATGCTATTTATAAATTGGTTAGAGGGTTGACCCCCCGGAGGAGGAAATAAATCTTGTTTACACGATAAAGGGCGCAATTTTATAGAAATAGAGTTAAAAGTTTAACGTACATAGTTTCGTATGATACCTTGGATGTGATTGGTTTTGGTACGAATTGGTGGATCCCCAGGGGAGGAAATAAATATTGTTTACACATTAGACGGGGCATTTTTTTTGAATTTGGAAAAAATTATAATTTAATGGATATTTTTTTCAAACTGGATACGTTAACGAAAACCTGCTCTTCTAATGCAGCTCGCTGCGATAGAGTTTTTTAATTTTTCAATGTATGCTTGTTCGGATAGAATCAACTCAATTTTGTAGCAGATATCTTCAAATGATTGAGCTGAAATTTTGTGTATACATTTAGTTTATATGACAATACACGGTAAATTTTTTGACGACATTCCAAATTCAATATGGCGGACCTTCCAAGATGGCAGAATATTTACTTTTTTATCCACTCCTACAATTTGGGTATCAAATGAAAGGGCTTGATGAAAGAAAAAGCGATGTTATTCTTAATCCAATATGGCGGACCATCCAATATTTCGAAATAGTTATATTTATTTACTTCTAAAATATGGGTATCAAATGGAAGGGCATGTTGAGAGCAGCTCGAAAAATAATGTTACGTAATTCTAAAACTAATATGTCGGAAAATCCAAGATGGATAATTAGTTAGGGGGTGTCCATAAATAACGTGAGAGAGTTTAGTGGGTATGTGGTGAGAGAAAATAAAAAATTGATTCAACGAATGAGAATGAGGAATTTCATCTTCTTAGATAAGAAATTGTTCACTTCGTGAGGATATTTAGTCTTCCCGTCGGCTCACTAACACATACACAAATTCCTGCCATAACACCTACTCTTTCAATCCCTTTTATATATTGAAATCGTAGCGACTGATCCCGACAATCTGGCAACAGTGCTGGGATCGAAAACGTTGGTCGTATTGACAGGTGCAGTATATGTGGGATTGAAAAGTTGGCGCAATGTATTGGGTCTGAACAGTACTATCAGATATACAACTTTTTTGAATAAAAAAAAAATTTTCCCCTCTCAATATGCCTAAAGAGTTATATTTTAAAAGAGCCCATTTTTTGCATATATACTCGTGAAAAACATACGGATCATGTGGGTCTTAGGTCGCCTTACGAACGTACCGGGACTGGATACGTCTATCAGACCAATATATATATATATATATATATATATAATCTCTTGATAATTATTAGCAATAACAGGCTATATATATATATATATATATATAATATATATATATATATATATATATATATATATATATAAAATATATATATATATATATATATATAAATATATATATATATATATATATATATATATATATATATATATATATATATATATATATATATTTATTAGATATAACACTCTATATATATATATATATATATATATATATATATATATATATATGAACCACCATTGAGAAGCCCAAAACTCTATATTCTTCAATGACTACGAAGCCCGCTGCAATCTTTCGAAGCCCGAATCGCTTCCTAATTATTCATGTGTATATCGTGAAACTTCGATATGAATCGTTTCAGGCTAGCGGTTCAAAAGGGAATATAGATACCCCACTTAGAAATCTTCCGAAAACGTATAGAAAATTTCAATTTCATGCCATAGATGTCGTATAAATAAAGGTTCTCTGAAATTGTTGCGGACTTCTTAAGGTTGACATACATCTGTATATATACACTAGTTAGTTCCATCCAAACAGCACTAGAGGGCTAGAGTATATACTCGATAGTCCTCCTACAATATGCATTTTAGGAAGCCCTGCGATTTGGCAACATAGCATTCTGATAAGCCTTTCCGGTGAATACAGCTGTGGCATTATTATGTACGTTAATGTTTAGTATATGTATTTATAGAAGAAAAATAATTTTACTGGAAAAAATAACAATAATTAATTGTAGCGTAATGATAATATTAATTATGCAGTTGAATATGAAATATAATTTCGGTTAGTGAAGTTTCGAACCTTAGTTTGTTCTCAGACATTGTTCTCAGACGGCCCAGTATGCACTGAAGGTATAGCGAGGCCTGGTAGAAGACGTAAGGGGGCTACAATCTGTATATATTGTTTGTATATGCTCCTTAGTAGTAGGAAGACCGTCTGTATATCTTTTATATGCTTATTGCAATTCGAGAAGCCCAGCGGTGTTGTGAGATTTAGATCAGTCGCAGTTTCATAAATGATTAACAACCGCTTCAGTGAGTTGCTAAAGTGTCAGTGCGATTTTGAAATGAAGCGTAGTGAGTTTATTTTGCAATTGGCGATTGAGAATAAAGTGGCTGTTGTATCTAATGAAAACCATGTTTCTGTCAAATTCCTACCTGTGAGTTCTAATTCAGGAATTTTTAGGGCTAGGGAATGCTCCTTACATAACTTGGTGTGAGGACAAATGATTCTGTAGACATAAATTTGATAAATAAACCTAGTAATAAGAAACACTCAGCTAGAATGAGGTGGTCAGACCAAGAAAAAAAAATTGTTTTGAACTACTTCAAAGAACATGTACAAAAAAAAATTACACCTAGAAAACACGAATGTGATGAATTTCTCAAATTACACCGAAGAAACATATATAATAAAGGCTGGGTGAAAATTAAAACTATTATTTATAATATTTTCAGAAAGAAGTAAATATTTTGTAACATGTTCTATTTAGGCCTCCCTATTTCTAACCAACTAATAATGTTCACATCAGATAATAATAATAATTGCTAATAGTTGATGCTGTAAACTGTAAATGAAAAACCCAAATTCATATTTCATACTATTATGTACTTTCAATTTTCTAAATAAAATCAATTTTTACAAGAGAAATAGTTTGAATTAACCTCAAAAGTCCACTAAAAAGAAGATAAGAGCTAATTTTTTTTTAATTGCTCTTCATTATTTCCTACCATACCTATTTCAAAAAACAAAGTAGAAATTTCATTATATTTCATTTTGAGACAGAGGAGTTGATCCCATTAAAGAAGGTTATGGAAAAGAATTTAGTGAAATCTTTTCACTTAATTTGAAAAAATTTTCAAGTAAAAAATCGAATACATTCTTATCTGAAATGAATGTATATTGAAAATTTCATTAACTCCAAGATAGACTAATTCAGATAGTAATATTCGTATAACAGATTGAGAGAATTCACTATGTGTGTACAGCAATTTTGAACCTTCATTCATTTTCATATATTAGTCTGAGAACAAACTAAAGCTATGTTCATACAGACGCGAATCGCGAATTGCGAATAGCGAATAATGTTCTGATTGGCCAATTTGAAATCAATTTGGCGGCCTGTCAAAATTTTCAATATTTGGCGAATTCCCAAATTTTAAATTTGGGGGGCGGGAAAATTGGATTGAGTTCAATATATTCGCGCGAATTGTTGTTAGGACCGACCGTTTTATGGTTAGCACATGCGCATTTTAGCTCATCTTATTGTGTTCAACGTTGAGCGTGACTTGGGAGCTGAATTGACACGTGTTTTGTTTGTTTTCGTTTTAGAAATTGCTTTGCTCTTGTTTTTTTTTGGATTTTTTTTATCAAAATCATGTATTGACATCCTATAAAAATTTTCAAATTTTTTTTTATCTTTGGAACGCATTTCTTGAACTAAATTATAATACGCGCCTTGCTGCATCCTTAATTTGAAAATTTTGCAAGTTCCAACTGACCATATATTTCATTCTGTATTTTTTTAAATAATAAATAAGCAGCGATTTTACGTCTTCATTGCAACTGAAATAAAATTAAGGAATACGCATCCATTGTTATTGAATACAAACTCTTGATTCCTCTGTATGTCTCGAAATCAACAATAATTATTAATTCTCAAAATAAACAAACAATCAGCTGCCTGAATCGGCCAACTTTGTCAATGTCAAATGGCAGACTATGATGTCATGTCACAAGTCACTTATCGCCAACATTAGCAATCTGCAAGAATATCGCAAGTATATGAAATAGTCCAAACTGGCGAATTATTTTCCTGCGAATTTGCTATTCGCAATTCGCGATTTGCGTCTGTATGAACCAAGCTTTAGTCTGAGAACAATGTCTGAGAACAAACTAAGGTTCGAAACTTCACTAACCGAAATTATATTTCATATTTAATTGCATAATTATTATTATCATTACGCTACAATTAATTGTTTTTTTTTTCGAGTAAAATTATTTTTCTTCTATAAATACATATACTAAAAATTTACGTACATAATAATGCCACAGCTGTATTCACCGGAAAGAATGCTATGTTGCCAAATCGCTGGGCTTCCTAAAATGCATATTGTAGGAGGACTATCGAGTATATACTCTAGCCCTCTAGTGCTGTTTGGATGGAACTAACTAGTGTATATATACAGATGTATGTCAACCATAAGAAGCCCGCAACAATTTCAGAGAACCTTTATTTATACGACATCTATGGCATGAAATTGAAATTTTCTATACGTTTTCGGAAGATTACTAAGTGGGGTATCTATGTTCCCTTTTGAACCGCTATCCTGAAACGATTCCTATCGAAGTTTCACGATATACACATGAATAATTAGGAAGCCCGGTTCGAGCTTCGAAAAATTGCAGCGGGCTTCGTAGTCCTTGAAGAATATAGAGTTTCGGGCTTCTCAATGGTGGTTCATATATATATATACATATATATATATATATATATATATATATATATATATATATATATATATATATATATAATATATATATATATATATATATATATATATATATATATATATATATATATATATATGTATATATATATATATATATATAATTATATATATATATATATATATATATATATATATATATATATATATATAATATATATATATATATAATATATATATATATATATATATATATATATATATATATATATATATATATATATATATATATATATATATATATATATATATATATATATATATATATATATATATATATATATGTATATATATATACATATATATATATATATATACATATATATATATATATATATATATATATATATATGTATATATATAATTATATATATAATTATATATATATATATATATACATATATACAGGATGTCCATTAAAGACTACGTCAAACTGAAAGAGCATGTAGGCCGAATGTTACCCTACCTTCTATGAAAAAATTTCTCTCATGAAAGTCCTTCCGTTTTCGAGATATTTTTTTTTATATAAAAATATAGAATTTATGTCTGTCCTAGTAGTTTTTTTATGCTGTTGGTACAATTTTACACTTTTCTAAGTTATTCCTTCAGTAAAATATTGCTGAATGATTATTCTTACTTCAACAGTGAGAAAATGCTCGAAACATTATAGAAGGGGGGCCATAAGATGTTCTCAATAGAAGTTTTAAGAGTATACTATTTTTTCATGAAGTTTAACCCATCGTTGTGAAAACTATATATTTTGAGCCACTGCTGCACATTACAATACTAAATTGCCAATTTCGTGGAAATTTCAAAATGGTATGAAACTGTAGATTTTTCATTGGAAAACTGAAAATTATCGCAATTTTTCTCAAAAAGGGGACGTTTCTGATAAAGCTCAATTTGACGGTTTTTATTTAATTACTTATTAAACATTATTGATATTTTCACTATTTACAAATATTATAGTAAGTGTTCAAAATGACGACCTTTCGCGTATACAGGCCCTGCATCGACCGAGAAAAGTCCTTTTGAATGCCCTCAGACTAGTCTCAGTTATTTCTGCTGTAGCAACTCGGATTCCCTCCCTCAACTCAGCTCCATTTTATGGTTTTTGAATAGATTTTTTCCTTCAAGTAACCTCAATTATAAAATCCAGTGGATTTAGGTCTGGTGAACGAGGGGGCCACAAAATTTCACCTCCTCTTCCGATCTACCGGTGGGGATAAGTTCGATTTAAATATGGGGTTACTGGGCGACCGTAATGTGCTGGACATCCATCGTGTTGAAACCACAGAGTACGCCTCAGCTCTAGTGGCACATCTTCCAATAGAATGGGCACCTGGTCGGTTAAAAATTCTAAATAATTGTTTGCATTTAGCGATGGCGGCAGTTCGATCGGCACCAAAATTGCACCATTAAATACTCCCGACCATAAATTTTATGACGACCAGGAACTCTGTCTTCGGTGATTGCGTTGTATGTTAGGATAAACACTTCATAGTTGGGTTTTCAGTGATTAGGATACCGCTCTGAATATAGCCTTGCCGCAGCACGAGCATCAAGGCGCACTTCATCGTAAATCAAATGCATGTCAGCGTATTCTCGCGACGTATACGGAGCGTTTTCTTCCGCCATTTTCAGAAAAAGCAATGCCCAAAATGATAAACTAGGAGTCAAAAACATACATAAATTTTTTTTAACACTTCAGTCAAACAAAATGCAATCCGTTAAGCAGAACAGTTCTGAAACAAAATCAGATAGTGCGTGAACGATAACCAAGAAGTGAGAATGACGCACGAGCTAAGTAACATACTGAAGGGATTAAATGATAAGTTGATGTCAAACGAATCCACAGCAGCTTTTGTTAAGTTTTTATGAAATTTCTCTTCTGCCTAAGCTGGTCGCATTTAATGAATAATTCTGATTATTGGGGTGAATAATTATGCAGCTATCATTTTCTCACGTGGAATATTGAGTGTTTCCGTAGACAAGGCAGAATAAAATATATGATGACGAAAATTGGCTAAATAGATTATGTCAGAAAAGTCTCCTTTTTGAAAAAATTGCAATTATTTTCAGTTTTCCAATAAAAAATCTATTGTGTCATACCATTTTGAAATCTCCGTGAAATAAGCAATTTAATAATGTAATGTGCAGCAGTAGCCCAGAATATTTTGTTATCACCACGATAGGTTAAGTATACTCTTAAAACTGTAGAAGTTAGAATAATCATTCAACAATATTTTACTGAAAGAATGAATTAGAAAAGTGTAAAATTGTACCAACAGCATAGAAAAACTATTGAGAGGGATATAAATTCTATATTTTTATATAAAATTAAATATTTCGAAAACGGAAGGACTTTCATAAGAGAAATTTTTTTATAAAAGGTAGGGTAACATTCGACCTACATGCTCCTTCAGTTTGACGTGGTCTTTATGGGACACCCTATATATATATATATATATATATATATATATATATATATATATATATATATATATATACATATAATAATAAATATATATATAAATATATATATATATATATATATATATATATATATATATATATATAATATATATATATATATATATATATATATATATATATAATATTATATATATATAATATATATATATATATATAAATTATATATATATATATATATATATATATATATATATATATATAGTTTGAAATTTTTTTCATTTTGGAGAAAATATTTATGTTTATATTTTCGTTATGTTATATGTGATAAATACTAGATATTGCCAAATTATTTCATACTTGGATTTCTCGAAACAATGATTCAACCGTGAGAAACATAGTTTCCTATAGTTTGTCATCCTACTGTTATTTCTCGTCATAATTTTAGGCCCTCCTATAGATTGTAGGAGGATAATATGGTCGAAATTGGAACTGTTAATTGATAGTTCATTTTATAACAAGAAGTCTACAGGTTTATAAGAACACTGTATAATATATCACATCAAAGATTTTCATTCAAAGAGAATGTTTGCTACGATCGTTCAAAAGATTACATTCTTCGTCCTTTATGTTTATAGTAAACTAATCAAACAAGAGCTGGATTCAAGGGCACCGGTGGCTAAAAATCGGAAATCCAGCACAAGTGCTTCAAGTGCCAATAGATCAAAACAGACAAAGAAACTTAAAAATAAAAATTCATTGAAACCATTCAGTCCTCAAGAGAAGATTGTAGCGGACGAGTTCAATGAATATGAAGCATCGATGTCCGAGTCTCTAGAAGAGGCAATTCCGAAAGAAGTTAGTCTTTCGGATGATGTAGAAGCAAAACAGAAAGAATATTCCAGTCATATTTCTGAATATTCTGGAGAAGATTCTACTGATTTAGAAGATAGGAATCCAGTGGTCCCTATGCCTGATGGTGATGTAAGTTTCTGATTAGATTTATTTACACAGAAATATCTTCTCTTTCATTGAGCTCGGTCTAGTAGCTCAATAAGTTTAATAGAATTCAAAACACTACATAACAAAATGTTATTTTCTATCAAATGCAAAAATCTCTTATTTTCATAGAACTTGCATGAGGGCTTCATTATATTTCTTCGGCTATCTATAATTTAGGTGCTGAGCCTAATTCAATAAATTTTTCTAATTTCATTTAAAAGACATTTCCACAGATAACAGTAAAACTACTATGAATCTTTCATGTTCAATAGGAATTTTCATTCAGAGACTCCTATGAAGATACAATTATGTTCATCGGTTCTGATGATAATTTCCACGGTCATCAGATAAACCGTTTCTAGTGTTCATAATGACATGTAGACAAAAAAGTGATTATACCTACTCCAAGAAGTTAAATTCTTCGTTATACTTGAACAAAGAAATTTCCAGATATGAGTGACATTCAACTAAATTTTATACTTTGTCAGCTTTATAAGACCGTTTTGGAAAAAAGTTTCTTAATGCGACTTGCGGTAGGAGTTGACTAGTAGAAATGGTCAGTCACGATTGACAAATTATATGGGGTTGTTTACTTTCCGGGCTTTCAGAACAATTCAAACATGAAATGTTTATCATCAGTAGTGATTTATATGACGTTTCGCAAGCAGAACTGTTAAAGTTCAATATATTAATTGGAGCAATTTATATATTTGTTTTTGTTCAGAAACTTGAATTCAATCACTAAAGCTCCAAATTTCCACAAGCCTTCCATTCATAGCAGAACATTTTGTTGTTCTTGCACAAAATTATTGAGTGACGTTTTCTAAAATATATTGTTTTTTTCTGTTATTTGCGAAGGTGGCTGTTATTTCAAATATAAATTTAGTTTTCAAAATAAACTTTTTTGATGAAGTCGAAAAAGGAGTAGTTCACTCTTGATCGAACTCTTTATTTTTGGTTCTCCTCTATACACAGTTTAGAAATTCAGAATTTTGACGCATCAAATCCAAGTTTTCCACAATTCACCAATTTTTAGCAAGAATAAATTTTTTTGACAAATCGATAATAAAAAAGTTTTCCATATTTTGCCTACTTTTTGAAACTCACTGTGTACTAGTCTTGCAGCTTTGTGAGAGGAAATTTGAAAAAATTTTAACATTTGCAAAAATTTAGGGGGAGATGACGCAACCGCGAGATGCCTGCTAGAACGGTATTTTTTCAATTGATCTCAATCATCATTTAAAAGTTTTCTAGCTCTGTGGGGAACAGGTTAGTCAGATGGTTCTCTTAATTTTCCCTAAGTACTTCAACTCCTGCTTCGAATTCAATATCGCTTCAGATGATCTTGACAGTTTTAGTGACAGTAAGTTCTCTCTGAAGGACATGAGCGCAGTTATCGAATAATTCAACCGTAACATTCTTGCAATTATTTTCAATATGTTCACACAATAGGTATGAATTTAACTTTATTATAGTAGAAACCCTTAGTGTTAAGTTCCTCAAATAATTTATCCATAATTTTTTTCTATTCTGGGTTATGACTTTGTTTGCTGATTTTCTATTTTCTTCTTCGGACGCAAATGTGGGTTTCGAGTTTATAATTCTTTCTATTTCAACCTTCGTATTGTCCATTAGGATTCGTAGGATCTTTGGCTGGGATTTTGTGAAGTCTAGTTATTTCCGATGTTGTTTTCAGTTAGTTGTTTTTGGTTAGAATAGTATAATCTTGTTTTCCCGTTTTCTCCATTTCATTCAACTGTATGCTTGTACTATCGTTGAGATTATTATAACTGAATAAGTTTTTACCTTTGTGTTTAGCTACTTAAGGGTGGTGTGTATGAGTATTGTTCACAATATTGTTCGAAGGTTAAGTCTAAATAATTAATTTTTATATTCGTTATAACATCACCGTTTTCTCAGTATGAAACTATTATATTTCTCGCAGTTTGTGCTACTTGGATTTCAATACATCACTGTTGTTTTTCAAATGTGTTGATGTACATTCAGTTATACCTGTGGTACAACAGCGATACTTTATCTGAGACATGCAATTGAGTCCATACTAGTCTTTGCGAAGGTTATATTCATTGTTTCTGTTCGAGATTTTATAACGAAAGTTGATTTGTTTCATTGATTTGCTATGATCAGCTCATTGGTAATAATAAAATTTGAAAGATACTTGCCTCTTCTATTGGCTCCGCGGCTGTTACAGGCAAGATGATCAAAATGAGCATAAGCTGCATTAACTAGTTGCATGATTTTGAACGGTTGAACGAGTGTTTGCAGTTTATTGGACAGAGGTAGGTTTTGTAAGTAAAATTCGCATGTATACTTGGGCTATAGTAATTTGCGTCTAGTTTTTCGCAATACGAATCTTCACCCTTATGAATACATGTTTCCTAAACGAAACGTGCAGTTCTTTTGTTACGAAATGTCCATTATAAATATTTTGCTCCAATATGAGGACAAAATCGATTAGTCTTGGTATAGATGTTCAACCACTGCTGCTGTAGCAGCTTCACTATGCTTCAGATACTCCTGAAGTAGTTCAAGCATTGCTGGGTTCAGGTATCTTCAGGATCACTTAGTAGGTAAGCTATGACAGACCAAGATGTCACTTGAACCCTCGATTTGTTAGCTCTTTCAGGGTTCTACCCAGAAAATGATTGTGACATCTTATTCCTAGACTTTACTTTTCTTCAGTGATGAGCTCATATTCTGGGTCCTCTATAGCTGGATTTTTAGTAGCTAGTGGATTCCCTGACCTCTTCCGATCTACGGAAACCCACTGAAGAACTCTTGAATCCATTGAATTGATCCCCAAAGTTGACTATCTTTGAAGTTTATCAGCCTCATTATATTTCAGTAGTGGATTTATCATTCAATCCAATCATTGGACGCTTGATTGACGCTATATACCTAACATTTCGGTTGAGTGTAGTCCGTATGAATTGCTGCCCTGTTCACTATATGCAGTTTCAAATTTTTCTAGTTAGTGAATTTTTGATATTCTTAACCTATTCAGTCATTAATTTCTCATCGATATAGTTTCTTGAAGTGGCCACTTTTTCTAAGGAGGATACTGCCTGGATTCAGCATACTTCAAATATAGTTATGTGTTCAACTTTCAGGACTGTCTTCAGCTTTCTTTTTTTTTGATTTCCATCACCATTGTCCTGGTTGAGAATTATACACTCTTACCTACCTACACTGCAGCTCTAACTTCTATTTCTAGATTAGCCGAAAGATCGTACTGAAAAAGTTATACCCTTAGCCGCCATTTTAGGCATGCACACAAATCTTGGCTTGCTAGATGGTAGTTTTTTTTACATTAACATTATTTTGGCACACACATATATATATATATATATATATATATATATATATATATATATATATATATATATATATATATATATATATATATATATATAGACTAACTCAAATTGCAATATTCTCTTAAAGAAGTTGATTCATTTTCCTTGTCTTAGATTCGCAGATGTAACTAACATTGAAGTAATATGAAAGCTCTGCCGGAACATAGCTATGCTGTGAATAGGTAACGGAAGAAAATTTCCCAGGAAGATTTAATTTTTAATGTAAATGTCACTGATGGATAAGAAAAAACCCTATTCCTGAGGATCAGATCGTCCTTCCAAGTTGTCATTGTTTTCGTTATTAAGTCCAGCACTGTTGTTAATTTTCGATAGGTAATCATAGTTCAAATCGAATCATCCAATCGAAATGCTTTTTTGTCTTGAAATTATACACTTTCAAAGCAAAAAATATAGGAACTAAAAAATGAAAATCGTCAAAATAAACACATATCAATCAAAAATACACAAAATAAACAATATAATACCTGAAAATAAAAACACATTACACCACATTTCTATACAAAATATTTATGCAAACTTAACAATAGAACCGATATTGTTAATTCCTCCTCAATCGAAGCTAATGCCTGTGTTATTCAATTGGGTCATATCGATCGATTAATGCTCAGACTAGTAGTCCTCTATAGAGTAATAAGGTCTAACAAGAAAATGATATTTTGTTCGTTTCCGAAAATAGGCCAAGGAAGTTATAGATTTTAGTTACTCTGGAAGGTGATTGTAAATTTCCTTAGCATTGTAAATGTTGAACTTTTTTGTTAATTCAGAGAAAGGAATAGGGAGCTGAAGCCAAAGATCTGGTGGAATACCCGTGCTGTGACACCAAGGATACAGCATGAAAATACTTATAAATTAAGCACACAGATTCGAGTGAATATAAAGAAAGAAGCGTAAAATTTCATATTTCTTGAATGTTTGCAATGGGCCCTATTTTTCAGTACAAACATTTGAAGAATTGATATCTTCTGCAATTTGAGGATTGTGTTAAGTTGTGAAGAATAATTACATGAACCCTAGAAGGGAAAGCCTTAACTAGGAAAATATTAGAGCAATAGACGCCTAAAAACTTGACATAATCGACTATTTCAATAGCATGGTTTTGTAGGAAGAGATCCTGGGAGTTATCTCTTTAAAACAAGGCGACGGTTTTATCTTCATTGAAGCAAAGTAAGTTCGCATCAGACTAGGACTTGATCAATCCTAGATCAATATTGCTTTAAGTAATACAAGTATCATCCGCAAAAAGCGTAATCTCTCCACTGATCTTCAGATACTTACTATCATTCATAAGTAAAAAGAAGAGGACAGGACCTGAAACAGAACCTTGGAGTTATTTGTCCTTACAAATTGTTTTCTACTTCCAATATAAGACTGGAAGCGGTGTAGTGGAATACCTCGGACAGCATAAAACTCCAGTTCCGTAATAAAATTTGATGACTAACGCAGTCAAATACTTAAGCATAATCACAAAAAATCGTAGATGTGTAGTGCTTGTTATTGAGGGATGAATAGATATTGCTCAACATAAAAAACATAGCATCAGTAGTAATTTTTTTTGTTGAAACCCAAATCAATGTGACGAGAGAGTTTTATGATTTAAGAGTAAAGTCTGCAGGCGGATTTTCATTAGTTTCTCTTGGATGAAACTGATAGAAGCGTTATAGGCCTGTAATTGGATGTGTTGTATGTCTCCTCCTTTATGAAGTGAAATAATTATTGCAGTCTTCAGACAATCAGGAAAAATACCAATTTCAAAGGTTTCATTAATTAATGAAACCAAAGTATTAATAACAATGTCTGGAAGATTCAGAAACACTCTAAAAGGCATCCGCACCACAAGAGGACTCACTCTTTATTTTATTTATTGTTACTAAGAGTTCATGCTTATCAATAAGTCTCAACGAAATTGGCAGCGGGAGGCAGGAATGAGAGAGGATCATGGATCGGTGCTAATCTAGCAGTAACTGTATTGCACACGTTGACAAAATAATCATTCATATCGTTAGGTAAGTCGTCAATTGGAGATACAGACTTATTTCTAAAATCATTTACAATAGATCATGTTTCTTGAATGCGTTTTTAGAGTTATATAGACGATCGAAGTGATATGCGTTCTTTTACTTTAAGGTTAGTTCTTCTATACTTAGAGATATAGTCCAATGCTTGAAATATATCAGAAATTTTTTTTATATAAAGAAGTGAACGCATATTCTTAGCTGCAATCCTTGTACCGATAGACGCCCAAGGTTTATGCCTTTTAAGCTTAAGTGGTAGAAGAACGAAAGCTATGTTGAGGGCTGAAATAATTCCATCAAAAAAAATCCTGATGATGAAATCCACATTTCCAGGAATGATACTCTAGTCCGAAGAAAAAGAGAGTGTCTGGAATTTTGTGAAGTTACGCCTTGAATAAATTCTACTCGGTGCCGACCATTCACAGCACGGCTTCTGGGAACTAAAAATTCCGTGAATATCGCTTCATGAGCCGAGAGACCTGCACTGATGACCTTGCTTTTTAAAGAATCGGAAAGTAGGTTGGAAACAACGTAATCAATAGTGGTTGTTGAAGATTCTGTTAGCCTAGTTGGAAAATTGACATGCACGGAAAGGTGAGGAAAATCCAACTCTTCCAGGATTGGGCTCAGTTCATCAATTTCGTGCCTTATGGACGCAATATTGATTAGAACTATACTAAATTTGGAATCATCAGTAAAATTCAGTGTGGTGTTTGTTGAAGCAAAAGATGAGTAGTTGAACATACTATTAGAGAACTCTTTTTCTTCAAAACACGTGTTTTTTTTTGAAAATTTTGCTTGAAGTCGAATAATTATTCCGGTGACAATCCCTAGATTTCTGCAGATGGTTCAGCCTCTCCATAGTGACGAAAGACCTGTATGTAGAAAGATCTGTTTTCACCTCAGCTCGGTCAAGCCTTGTGAAACTCAAAACAAATTTTTCTGAATCTGAATTGGAAAACCTTTGGACAACAAGAAGTTTGTTGAGTTGTTCACGCAGGTAGGCAAGTTAGAGTTGAAAAGCTTTAAGAATGGCTGGTTCACGGAGTCTTGCTAACTAATAACGACCATTTTCCGACCAAGGGCAGCTTTTGTTAATCTTACTATGGGAGGATTGAGATGATCCATATAGATTGAAGACAGCTTTTGACTGTTTAGTAAATTTAATATTTTTCCACTCATCAATACATTGGATATACATGCACTGATGGCCGTTTTGTCAAAATTAATGACTTAGACATTTTCCGTTTCAGGTGAGCATTCTGCAGGCTCTTTTGCATACTGCTAGTCACATTGTCCGAATTGATATGGAAATCCATCTCAGGTTTAGGCAATCATTTTGCCGGTGTTGTAGTTAGCATGTTGGTAGACTTACTGACTAGATTGGAACGCGTATCACCCTCAGAATCAGGCAACCGTTTACTCGTAGTTTTCTGTATTGAGAGAGATTGAAATGCTCATCCATTGGATAGCATGTCCAAATACTTGAGAATTACATTCCTATTTTGAAAGTGTGTCTTTCTGGTCTGTTTGGCCGAAGCCTCAAAATGTTAAAAAGGTATTTAGTTTTTTTTGTGAGGTTATTAATTCTTTCAGTCACAATCTGCACATAAAAAGTTCAAGTGGCTATACTTATGGGACAAAAAATTCTTAGTAATAGTTTTATCCATCCCGAACAGTCCAAACAGAACAATCGCTGACGGTCTCCGCAGCAGAAGATTCTGTTGAGTTTATCTTTTTCGTCAAACTTTACATAGCAACTGTCACAAGAATAGGTAGTCATTTTGAAAGTTCAGTCTCTTTGATTATACTTAAAAAGCTTGTACTATCAATCTGGCCTATTGTGCTATTCATATTCGTATTAAATAAGTATATTTTGTGAGAAATTGTTAAGTTTGTCCGATATGATTTTTTTATATGTTAAACCTACAGTTTAACGCTGGTTCCGAACGGCCAATGGGCTTGAATCAAAGTCATTACCCAACAGATTAATTTTTAAACCACTAAATTCCGAACATACACAACACCCAAGAGCAAGGTAGGACTCAAACCCACAATTCTCCGTTGACAAGCGAAACACCCTATCGCTGGGCTACCGAGACCTTGATTCATAATTCTTAAATATTTAGTATGAAGATGTATTTTATCTTCGGTCAGTAATTTTGGAGATCTCTTTCTTGAATAACAGCATGATTTGGATTCACTAGAAATAAATATTTTCATCGGCTTTCGGTATTATTAAATCAGCTGCAGAAATAATATTGGGTTTTATTTTGAAGTGATATGTTTTAACCTTTTCAATGCGGCTTCTGGTGGAACCACCGAACAACGGCTGCCATCTATCAACAAAACACATATTTCCGTATGTGCGGAACTAGTTTCCTACACTTCTGAAAACTGCGGCATTCTCAAAATTGCATTTAAAAACAATCTGTCGAGGCCGTGCTAGTGCGTCGCATTTTAGGAAGAACCGAATGGACGCAATTTTTTTTCAGGTCAGGATCCGAAGAGCATGATGTATATGCTTAAAAAATTCAATTTTAAAATATTTTCGTAAATAATGCTGTAAAAAAAGATTTTACAACAAAAATATATTCAAGTGACTATTTCATTCATTCTATTTTTAGTGAGGAAGTTTCCATAGCAACTCTCGTTTCACAGCGATAAAACATGCAAGCCGGCAAAACATAGCAAGTTATTATTTCATCGACTATTTCACTCATTCCATTTTTAGTGAGGAAGCTTCCATAGCAACTCTCGTTTCACAGTCATTAAACATGCAAGCCGGCAAAACTTAGCAAGTTAGTATTTCATCGATAATATTTTGACATTTCTCACATTCATAGGTTATTTTCTCGACTTCCTCAAATGTGACCATATTACTGTAAGACATATGTCCTCGTGAAATAGTCATGTCGAATACCACTCAAGATGAAATTTATGCAGGTAAAATTTCTCTCTTGTAATATTCAAGTTTGTTGCTTAGACAATTTCGCTCATGACATTTTGTCATTCGCGAAATTGCCTAAGCAACAAACTTTCATATTACAATCAAGAAATTTTGCCGACAAAATTTCACTTCTAGTGGTATTATATATGATAATATTTTGACATTTCTCACGTTCATAGATAGCTTGCGAAATGAATACCATAAAAAAACAAACAACGTTTAGTTAATCTATGATGAATTCTTATATGTCAAATAGCGCAATACGTGTCAAAAAGTAGATTGGGGAATAGACATATTTTCTCGTGAAATAGTCTTGTCGAAAACCACTCGAGATGAAATTTAAGCAGGTAAAATTTCCCCCTTGTAACAATCAAATTTTTTTTTTTAATCAATAGGCAGATTTCCTAAATGGCCTTGACATGTGCCATCAGCCAACAATTTTTTTTTAAATTTTAATTCTCCTTAGGTCTTATCGAGGATAGAAAACACAAAGTAAACAACGATTCTCACAGTTTTAAACCTAAAGCATTAATAAAATCAAATAGGACTTCATAGACATTCATGTTTTCAAGTGACATTTGTTGCTTAGGCAATTTCGCTCATGACATTTTTTCCAAAATGATACAAATGTCATTCGCGAAATTGCCTAAGCAACAAACTGTCATATTACAATCGAGAAATTTGGCCAGCAAAATTTCATCTCTAGTGGTATTATATATGAAAAATTTCCTAAATTAAAGCAGGTTCTAGTTTCTTCATTATATCATCCTCAATTTTCATTTGAGGTTTGTTAATGAGTCCCTGTGGCAGTTCTTCGTTTCTCGATTGTAGTATTGTTAACTAACAGCATTATATTTCATGCAGGAATATGTAGGTTATCAGTGACCAATAATGTTTATGTAATAGAAATATATTGGAAGATATTGATCTACTTTTTAACTGATTTATTGTTCATGTGTATACAATTGAGAGTGATATTACACTAAGCATATCGTGGATCATATTTTCCAAAACACGAAATTTGATGTAAGAAGAAAATTTATCAGCTGAACAATTATGAATCTCTGAAGGTTGAAGCATGTATTTTGAAACAAATAAGCCATCAGTTTATGAGAATTCAAAAACGCTTGAGAGTATTCTGATGATTATTTATGAAATGAAAACAACAAATAATTCATTTTTTTTAAAGATTTGTGAATGTGTTCCTGGTTATTGTACTTGCGGAACGCAGCATTACATATTCAAAGGACTCAAAGAATCAGAGGAATCTCATAGAACAACAAATACTCCCACGAGAAAAATATCAGCGAAAAGGAAGTACGAAAGAAAAGACTCCAGGGACAGTATATCGAATGCATCCTCCGTAAGAAAATTATATAGCTTAGTTTCGTTTATTATTCTCTGAACTCTCATTTCCAGTGAAATCCTTAATGCCTTATTATAGTTCAATATGAAGCGTATTTCGCGAATTGAGTTTAGTATCTAAGGGATGATAAATTAACTGAATACCTATATAAATTAACTATTACCTCTGAAAATACGCTATCGTACATATTTGGTCCTCCTTATATAATATATATTCCAGCGATGCGATGCCAATTACGTTATTCAAGAATAACAAAGTCCTTTTAAAAATGATTTATTTGATTACTACCAAACGTCGAACAATGTTAAGTTACGAGCATTGGAATACTAATAATCCTCCTTACATAAAAGATAGGCCACGAAGTCGCTTCAATCCCTACTTACAATTCTAAGAAATACAGAGTTCAGCAAACACTAATAGCTGACTACACAATATTATATATGATTCTATCAGAACAGCGAATATGTAACACCTCCATGCCCAAGAGAAAAAATTTTGGTTTTTAGCCATAATTTTTTATTTCTATGTCCCTCAGTGGGCCATTTATGATTTCCGAATCCTTTATTATTTTTTTTCTTAAGCAAGAGTGTATTTAGATAAACATAAGTAAATTATAGCTACCAAGATTAAGGCATAAAGAAATACGGTATATAAACTTATATTGTCTATGTGAAACTTGGGATATTCAATTGCTTCAATTTGATTTCTACTGTGTGTTAGATGATTTTCTAAATTTTTCAAATCGCTGAAATTAATTTCATCTAGATGTGTGGGTAGTTGATTATTATATGATTGTTTGTTTTTCAAATTTTCTGTCAACTTAATATTTGGTAACTTAATTACTTTTACTCTAGAAACACTATTTATATAATTTCGAAGAATAATTCCATTAATCTTAAGTTCACAAGAATTAGTTATGAAAATTACGTACCTATGTCCCATATAACGCGAATGTATCTTCAGCTTGGCCGCATTTGCTCATCACTGTTGTAGAATTGACTGCTACCACTATCCACTTATTCATTGCAATTTTATGAATTTTGAGTTTATTCAAACACTTAATATTGGTCTGCAATGTTTGTAATGATTTAAAATTGTCAGTAATTCAACTTCATAGAGATTATTTGATGTGATGACAGAAGTCGTTTCTTCACATAAATATTCCATTGGATTTATTTGAGTACATAATATGTCCATAATCGAATAAAAGTTTTCACTTAGGATAAGGAATTTCTTTTTGGGTATTATAATGTGGTAGGAGTTATCTTGACTCATCGAAAGAGGACATAAGTTATAGTAATTATAATGACTTTTTTCTACAAGAGGAATTTCAATTATAAATTTTATTTGACTTTCATGTATGTAAGCTTTGATTTTTGTTATTGAGTAATAGTTTGTGATAAACTCATCATAATTATATGGCAGTTTGGTTTCTAATAACTGATTTTCAATTTTCTTCAGTTCATTTGATAATTCCTTATGACCTTATACATCCGTATGGAGGATATTAGCTTGAGCAAAAGATATTAGTGCAGTCATTTAAGCTTAAATTAGGTAAGAATCTCGGAATTCGAGATACCCAGCTGTAAGTCTGTAAATAGTTGTATATTGACACCCTAAAAGTTGTCTCAAAACCTACATATGGTAGGGTGTAAGCAACTATTAAATTTCAAGGTCACAAAAATCGGTTTTTTGCGCTTTTTTTGGAAATATCTCGTTTCCTATAAGTTTTTTGCTATTTAAATTTATTATCAATATTGTAGAATACAAAGTTCTCTACAAATTTTGTTCAAAAAATTTTTTTATACGGTGAACCGTTTTCGAGATAGGGGGCGGAGAGCGCGCGGTCACCGCATCACTTCAGATCAACCGGTGCCTCCGGTCGAAAACGCGCCATATATAGTTGATGAACTATCAATAAATCAATGATTATAAATATTTGTCAATTTTTATTAACTATTATATTATATTTTATCATTTTTTTCCTAACTTATCCACTTTTTATTCAGTATTAATTTATTTAACAACACTTACCTGTCCATGTAATTGCAGAATTGTTAATGAAAATATAAGAATTATATTTGAATTTTAACCTAATTAATATTAATAACTTCTTACATGATGAAAAAAAAAATAAATAAATTAAGAATTAATCTTTTTATTAAAAAATATCATTGAATAAATTTTTTTTTATTGAAAGTAATAAAATGGAATAAAGGGTACAAAAACTACAATTTAAAATTTTAAACATCTTCTTCCTCTTCATCGTCGTCTTCTGGCTGCTGGTAAATTTCAAACTGGTCTTCATTATCGTCTTCAACGATATTTGTCTCAAGTTCTTCCATGATTTCGGGATAAAAGGTTCCATCTTCGTTAATGTCGCTCTGATATGGTAGAGCATTGAGACAAGCTTGCCCATTACATTGGCCACAAGCTAAAGAGCATTGCAAGCCCGCTTTCCTGCATCCGCATCGCGAACCACAACCACTTTTGCAGTTGCACAAAATTGTATTTAGCAAATCTTCTGGAGCAGGTTGTAAAATTGTCATGATAGGCTCCAGAAAATCATTTCGCATTGTCCAACCCCATACCTGGGGTTCCAAATCATGTCCTAACCAAGTTTGAACTTGATAATATACACGGTTGAAATGTTGATGAGCAGCTGCACTTGTTGGTGGAATATTTGAAAGCTGCACAGGTTTATTAAGTTTTGTAGACTTGACGTAATGCGTATAACGAATATGATCGAGACTTTTCACAGATTTCGGAGCATTATAGACTGCCAATAAGGTTTGAGTTCCACTCTCTAATAATCTCTGGGCCGAACAATTTTCTTCCTCAAATGCTGCAGCTAGTTCATCCAAATTTGTCAGTTTCTCAAAAACTTTTAAAAATGATTTTTTTCCCTTTTTAAAAAGCGCAGAAGTTGTGTCACAGCCACTTAATGCGTGCAGAAATAAAATATGTTTTTTGGAATGAGGATAATTATCAAAACTTTTAGTAGAGTATATCTCCGTTTTTACATTTCCTTTCCCAACTTTTTTGAAGAAAATTTCCTGTTCGTAAGACAGTGTACGCCCAATTAAAATGACAAGTAAATCAATATCTTGTCCTATTATAACTGCAGTTTTTTTAGACTTTGATTCTTCAATTGCAGTTTCAACAATAAGAACATCCGCATCATCTCTGGCTTGTTTAGTAGTAATATTTGCAGCTTGTAATTTTTCAATTAACATATTAATGAACTTATCTTTGTTATTTCGATTTGATAAGAATTTTTCTTGAGTAACTGGTACAACCATTGTTTCATCGAAACAGACTTCGTACGTTTTTGAAAGTGCAGCAGTTCTTCTCTGCTGCTCCATAGCTTTTACGTTCTTACAGTAGTCTGAATATCCGTCAAATACAACAATTATTTTGGAACTGTAATGCCTATGTAAATAATTCATGTATTTATCAAAAATAATAGAAAAAGTATCTTCTCTGCTCCATACAACATAATGAAGAAGAAATCCGCCATCAATAATGAACGTCACATTATTTTCATTGAGAACAAAATCAATTGGGCTCATGTTGTCATACAATGACGATTTTGTTGTTTTTCTCATGCCATCATTATCAAATAGAGCTGTTGGATACGGACTCAATTCATATTGAAGATATTCTTCGAGATTACTTTCAAATTGTTTGCTGACAGTAATTCTTTGGAAGAGTAATAATGGATCCATTGCAACTTTACAACCATTTATTTTTACAGATTTGTTAACACAATCTTAATGCGGCATTACTTTTTCGGAGCGTTTCAACTTTATTTCATTGAATGATAAGTCGGTGATCTTCTTCATAGACTCTAATCCAATTTAGTAAGCTTTGTGGCAGTTAATTTGCTCATTTCCAACAATTCCAGAAGCTATCGATATTAACTGCGTAGTATTTGGAAAAGGATCATGGAGTTTAAACCAATCAAATAGTATATTTACGTCAGCATTGCCTTTTTTCACTCTTGAGTCTCTAGAATCTACGTGTTGCTCGGTCGACTCCAAGGAGATATTACAGAACTTCTCCATTTCCTCACAAATAGTATTTGTGGCGTACATCGCATATACCCATTTACACAAAACACTTTCTTTCGTACTTCGACCACGAGATACTCCTCCTTCGGTTTTCATGGATTTCATGAGACTTTGTTCGATGACCATATCTGTCCATGTACCTGAATTATATTTTTCTGTTCGTTTCACTGTAAAAAATCCATTTCTGAAATTCTCATAAGTTTGCTCATCCATAGTTTCTTCCAGCTTGAGCATATCTTGCAGGTACAGGTGGGCTGATTTTGCATATAAGAAGTGACCACTGGCGTGAAAATACGGCAGCATTCTGCGCACTGCATCAAGGTGTTCTTGGAAAAGCCCAAGTCTTTCAGCGCGAACAAAATCAAGTGCTATTGTAACCATTTCGAAATATTGCACCCACAATTGTGCTGTTGGGCCTCGAGCTTTCAAATCATCCACTTTGTCTAGAAATGTTGAAAGAAAAATTGAGTTATCCATACATCCTTCTACGTTGGAGTAGGATACATCTCGAGAAGTGATATGCTGTATTAACTCATCCAACGTACCATCTTCAATCTTCATGTCTTCAAATATGATCTTTGATAATGCAAGTCGCACCAATATATGGCCTCTGATGCTTCTTGAGTAAGCGTGACCGTTCAGCATCTTGTCAACAGAATTTGGTGCGTATATTTTATTACCAAGAGCTTCCTTAAGGCCACTTCCATCCATTATGTATCCTATGCTTCCAAGAAAAGACATGAGCATATGCAATCCTCCTAATTTCACAACGACTTTACATAAGTTTGAGCTAGAATCTGACGCAGCTACCATTTCACGTGCTTTAGAGTAGAGGGGTTGATCAAAAGTAATTACACACGTTTTTTGTCCGTGTGACTTGGCAATATCGAGAGCGCAAAGTAAAGTTGTGTAAATTGTGTCTACATTACTGGCAGGATGATCGATAAAAGGAAGAAACATAACCTGAGATGTTGAAAAATTTATTTCATTTTTAGTGAGCTGCTCAAGATAACCGTTCCACCCTGGCAACGGTGCAATATCCCTCCATTTTCCGTATAACCACAAAAATCAGTTCCGTTCATTGTTTTTTCTGTTAGTGCTCGATCGTCATGCAGATTTTCAACTTGAACTTTACTGTATCCAGGTACGACTGGTTTATCGTAAACTTGTAAAGATACATGTGATATGGCTGCCAACTCTTTCGCTTTTAGTTTGGTTGTACATTTTTCTATCCGTTCATCGTAGAGAACAGCATTTTTTGGAGTTACTATCTTAATAATCCCCATAACATGAAGAGTATTGTTACCATCAAGAGTCTGGACATTTATATCGGCATTGTCTCCAACATATTGTACAAGAGCACCTGACTCTGATGATAAAATACGAGGCTGTGGGTGATAAACTGCTGAAACTTCATACTGTACTGTATTACTATAAGAAGCTGCAAATCCCAAACTAGATAAAATATCCAATAGTCTTTTAGATCCATATCTTCTGTGAAGAAATACAGAAAGGCTCAAAAGTAACTGAGATGAAAAAGAACGTTCCCGTACGGCAGCCATAATTGCATGGCTTATTGAAGTACATTTTGTTTTTAAATGATCAATTTGTCCTTTCCTGTTTTTGATGATGACTTCTTCTAAGAAATGTAATAAAGTTTTTGGAATTTCTTCATTAACATTATCCAACATTTTACTAGGAGGTGAATAAGATTTAGTTTCGACTATAGATGTTCGGATATCTTCTCTAATAATTGCTGCTGCAGCTTCTACAATTCTTAGCCTTTCTGCTTCAGGATCTATTTTTTTACTTTCGTACCAAGCTTTTGATAGAATATTAGCTTGTGCATCACGGAAAGAAATGATCGTGAAAGCTCCAACTTTCTTCGTAATTACGATATCGGTTGAGTACTTCTGTTGTAGTCTTGTAATGATAGTTTTATCATCTGGCACATACCCTGTCAAGACATCTTTAAGCTCTTTGAGTGTGAATTGAGAATCATTATTATTTTCGATGTAATTGAAAATCTCTAACATAGCTTCTGTAACTTGATTATCTTGACAAGGTTTCTCAAGAGGCGATGATGATGATGATTTATTTGAAAAGTTTGTAAAGCAAGCAGCATGGTACTTCGCTTCAGCAGCGATCAAATCAAACTGTAAAATTATACGACTTTTCACCAATTCTCCAAAATCATCCCCACGTTCTTCTGCTTTTTTGATAACAGTATCTTTGAACTCAAGAGGACTCACATTTTTTATCTTCCGCCTGTATTTTTCACTTTTCTTTTTCTCTGTAGCCTCATCAGCAACTTCACCACAAAATAAACATTGATTCTTAAAATCATACACTTCACCTCGTTTTTTACGGAGTACGAATGGAGAAGTTATAGTTTCTCCTTCTTCTTGTTTCCGTTTTGCTGCTTGGATACAGTTTTTACTAATGTAAACACTTCGGCACTTTTCATGCACTTTAACAGAGGTTACTGATTTTAAATAATCAATTTTTCCGTCGTTTCGTTCGACACTTGCATTTCGTAGAGTTTTCATACCGCGCACTACTTCAACAAGCGATTCACCTCCCGAATCTGACTTATTACATAAAAAACACAAATCAGCCATAGTTCTTGAAATTGTACGTCCGTAGTTTACCAAGATACAATTCAAACTGAAGGAAAGAGAAGATGGTCGTAACTATACAATACAAATGAACATCTGTCCCGACTGGCTATAAATAGAAAGGTCCGTAGTGTATAATAGGGGCCCGTATAATTCCCAGGTATAATTTTCGGCGTAGTGAAAGAAGTTTAAAATTTACAGATTTTAAAGAGGCACTAAATTATTTTCTATTCAAAATGTCATTAGTGTAAATGGGAATATAATTAAATTATGATTTAAGTTTTTCTCTTAATTATTTTTTAATTTTAGTAAACGGTTATCAGTATTATTGAATAGATATAGATTTAATGCATGAAGAAAATGATAAAATATAAAATAATAGTTAATAAAAATTGACAAATATTTATAATCATTGATTTATTGATAGTTCATCAACTATATATGGCGCGTTTTCGACCGGAGGCACCGGTTGACCTGAAGTGATGCGGTGACCGCGCGCTCTCCGCCCTCTATCTCGAAAACGGTTCACCGTAAAAAAAATTTTTCAAACAAAATTTGTAGAAAATTTTGTATTCTACAATATTGATAATAAATACAAATAGCGAAAGACCCATAGAAAATGAGATATTTCCAAAAAAAACGCAAAAAACCGATTTTTGTGACCTTTGACCTTGAAATTTAATAGTTGCTCACATCCTACCATATGTAGGTTTTGAGACAACTTTTAGGGTGTCAATATACAACTATTTACAGACTCACAGCTGGGTATCTTGAATTCCGAGGTGAACTTACTATAATGACTGGACTATATGGCATTTTCAGTATTTGTTGAAATTTCACCAATTATATCGAAAGAAATAATAAGATAGTGGAACACTGAAATAATTAAAACGAAATACTCGGAATTACTAACTATACTGTTTGTGTATTGTAACCACTTGTCAATTTGTTTTATTTTATTGTTCAAAATTAATTGGTTATGTTTTAACTTACTCATTGAATTATTAAATATGTGTAGAGCATTTTGTGTTGAACTAATTTGACTTTTTGCAAAACCAATAAGATTTTGTTGATTTTGCTTTAATTTTTCTATAGCTGAATTATATTTTTCATTTATTTTATCGTATACAAGCGCAAGTTGTTCTTTGTGTTCATTTAAATAGTCACTGTACATTTGTTTATCATACAAAATATCAAAAGGGTCTTTCGATTTTGTGTGACCGAAAGTTAGTTCGAAAGGAATAAGTTTTGTTGTTGAATGTATCGAACTCTTATACCCTATTATAGCGTATTTCATTAGCTGACCAACAGATTCTTTAAATTTCGATTTAAGTGTTCTCATATGTTCTGTTAACGTTGAATGAAACCTTTCAATAATCCCGTCTGATTCCGAATGATGGGCTGTTGTGAAATGAATTTTTATCTTATGCGTTTCCATAAGTTCTCGTATAATGTGACCATAAAATTCCATTCCTTGATCAGAACTAATTAATTCTGGCGTTCCATAAAATGAGAAATATTGTATTAATCCATGTAGGATATCAACTGAATTTTTTGATTTAATTTCAACTGCTTGTCCGAGTTTTGTGAAAGCATCTACAATAGTCAAAAATTTTGTATTTTCCAATATGAAGATGTCTACATGCAGTTTTTCGAATGGTTTACGGGGTGTATCAGTCAACATCATTTCTATACGGGGTGGATTTCGTTCATATTTGCATTTCTTGCAAGTTTCACAATTTGCAATAAAATTGGCAACATATTCTTGCATAAGCGGAAAATAGTATGTTTGACTGTTTCTGTTACTCCTCTATGATTTGATTTTCCTTCATGCTGATGTTGATTGGCCTGAAAAATGACATCTGGTTCGTGTAGAAGTTCCCTTCTTTCTGTACAATAAATTATTTCGGGTCCATTCTTATTGAATAATTTATTGACAACATTACTAAACGCTTTCAATATATTTTCGCTCGCGAAGTAAAAGTAATATTTCTTTTTGTCAGCTGTGAACTCTTTGAGGAACTTTTTAATTTCTTCTCCATTGTTTTCTTTATTTATTTGTATATGATATCTTTTTTGTTTTCCAATGGTTTCGATTCTTACTGGTTTCGTATTGTTGTAAACTTCATAGACGAAATACTATGTTGCTCTAGTGTCTATTATTTCCGATGATATTTTTATAGAAGACGCCGGATCGTATCCTGTACTTGTAGAGTATATCGCTTGTTCCGATTCTTTTGGATCTTCCCAGCTTAGTCTTCTCACTATATCGTCTACCTCATTTTCAGGAAGTTCCGCTATTTCTGACAGCGTGTTGTCTTCTATATCTTCTAGGAGTTTATTGATTTCATCCTCATCGAAATTATTTATTATTGATTCTGTTTCCATTGCATATAACTTTATTCTTGACAGAGCATCCGCATTTGTATTTTGAGATCCTTTTCTGTATACTAACTCGTAGTAATACTCTTCTAGTCTGATTTTCCATTTTTTTAATTTTGAGTTTGGTTCTTTAAGTTTAGACAACCAAATTAGCGGCCTGTGATCGAAATATATAGTGAATTTACATCCATAAATATATGGTCTAAAGGTCTTCACGGCCCACACTATAGCAAGTAACTCCTTTTCAATTGTGCTATATTTTTGTTCTGAAGAATTCTGGATGCATAACAAATTGGTCGATCGGATCCAATACGTCCTTGTGACAATATTCCACTGATAGCTACCTCAGATGCGTCTGTTGTTACGACAAACGGTTTATTGAAGTCCAGATATTGGAGTATTGATGGATTTGTAAGAATTTCTTTACATCGATTGACGGCTTCTATGAACTCATTCGTGTGTTCTATTTTGTTTCCTTTTTTCAAGCATTGTGTTAGAGGTTTCGTTATTTGAGCATACTCCTTCATGAATTTTCTATAATACCCTGTGAGCCCAAGAAAACCTTTGAGTTCCTTAATAGTTTTTGGAATGGGATATTTCATTACGGCTTCTATTTTCTCAAGATTTGGTTTCAACCCTTCTGGCGTAATGATGTGTCCAAGAAACTGTACTTCTTTCCTCAGAAACTCTGATTTATCCATTTGAATACTTTGCTCAGTTTTTCTAAGTGTTCCTGTAACGATGTTGAAAATACGATTATGTCATCCAGATATACTACGCTTGCTTCATTTTGAATCCCTATAAGAACGTTATCCATTACTCTCTCGAATGTTCTTGGTGAGTTCTTCAACCCAAATGGAAGTCTTTTGTACTCATAGTGTCCTCTCGGTGTAGAAAATGCCGTCATGGGGATATCCCTGGGATTGATTTCTATCTGATAGTAGCCTGATGCTAAGTCCAACGTGGAAAAGTATTTGCATTTTCCTAGCTTGTCCAATACATCTGTAATGTTTGGCAGCGGATATTGGTCATCTACACATTTTTCATTGAGTAATCTATAATCCACCACCATTCGATATTTCTGTTTTCCTGATGCATCCAATTTTTTCGGGACAATTATTACTGGACTGCTCCATGGGCTATTTGATGGTTGTATTTTATCATTCTTCAAGAGTTCCTCGATCTGTTTTTCTACTTCTTGTTGTTGTATTTGTGGCATTCTGTATGCTTTTCTGCATACGGAAATATTATCAGTCGTCCTAATTTCATGTTTGACTACATTAGTGAAGCTTGAAGGTAATTTTGTAGAATGAAAAATATCTCTGTATAGATAACAAATTTTTCGTATTTTCTCTTTTTCCTCTCTATTGAGATGTTCTAGCCTCAAGTTCTGCAAATTTTCTTTGAGTATATCGTCAATTTCCCTAGTCGTGTTAGGTGCTACGGTAGATTCTATGACATCATGTTGTACCTCTATCACTTCTATAGTAAACTTTTTACACTCTTCACTTGAGTTTGTAATAAAAACTAAAGCTTCTTGGTTAGTTATTTTAACAAAACATTGCGGTATTTCTATTCCATTCTTAAATTTCTTATATTCTATAATTGCGTGATTTAAATCATTGCGTTGTATGGGCACCTTAACAACTCGTTGTTATCGAGGTTGTAATATACACGTCTTCGGTTGCACTTGCTGAAAATAGATAGGAATAAGACCATGTTTTGTGATGAGCACGTTTTTTTTAAAATCTATTTGTGCTCCCAGATGTCTCATCCGCCCCAAATCCATGCCTATTAATCCGTGGCACGCAGAATTGAATTCAAATATGAGAAACTTGAAGAATTCATTTGTTTTAAAAATTTTCAGTGGAGGAATATGAGCTAGATACTTATGGAATGTAAATTTATGTGCAGTTCTGATTTTAGAAGGGCATTCACGAATATAGTTTTTATAATATTTATCCACTACTTTGGGATCTATCAATGTTTTAGATGATCCAGTATCTATTAGGAATTATAAATCAACTTGAGGAATTTTAATATATGGCAAAGCAGAAGTATTTATATTCGTTAAATTTATCAAGATTGGTTTGGGTCTAGGCCCGTTAACTGAAAATTTTTAGATGTTGACTCTAATGGCAAATTTTCATCACCGTATTGAGACAAAGTTGCATCTTCATTATATCGATCGTATTGTATGTAGCCTTGCTCACCACATTCATTTTATTCATTGCCGAAACTATCGACCGCTTGATCAATATTTTCAGAATTAATATCTTGTTGAAATGATTCTTCGGATACAAAATTTTGTTTGTTATTATGTATTTGAAAATAATTTTGTGTTCTAGCTGTTCGTCGAGTGTTTCCTGAAAAAGTATCCATAGGTTCCATATTGTTCTGCCTAAAGTGATTTTGCATATTTTGTCCGTATAAATTAAAAGGACGTTGTAAATTATGTGAATTATTTTAATTATATAACTCATGTATGAATGAGCCAATAGAATCCGTGAATTTTGCATAACGACTGCGTATAGATAAGTGAATATACCCTTGACAACGTGATATAATCGTTTTGGTGTTTCGCCTCGTGTCAAAATGTGAATATTTTCATATTGACGGTGTTTTGACGTGTGTCAAAAAAAATTAATATTTTTTATTCGTTATATAATCGTAACGAATACTACTCGAGCAATCGAAAATAATCGATTATACTGACCTCGTCACTCGGCGTATTTTTTTAAAACACCACTCGAGCTGCGCTCTCGTGTTGTTTCGCAAAATACGTCTCGTGACTCGGTAGTATAATCGATTATTTTCGATGCTCTTGTGACATTATTACTGAAATAATTATTTGGCCCAGGAGTTCTCCATTGTGTATTAAAGAAATTTGGATTCGGTTGAGAGTTATTTACTGCAAGGGCTGATATGGGTGCTCGATTTGAAGGATATATGAATGATTGGGAATAAGGATAATATTGACTTATAAAGGCATGGTTGATAATTGGTTTGAGAATTTGATTTCTCATTGCGGATAACGGTCTAATTAAATTAGTTTTTGTATATTAAAAATTATCTTCTTCAATTACATACGCAACGGCTTTTTCTAAATTTTGTGCGTTTCTTAATCGGATTGGTAGATTATTGTGTAATCCTCGAAGAAATGCATTTAAAGCTTGATTTTTATATATTCCTACTTTAATTTGTCTAACATTTGCGTTAGGTTCAACTAATTGTTCTTTATTTAATAATAAGCTTTAAAGATCTTGGCATCTCCTGCCAAAATTTATAGCTTGCTCATTCTTTTCTTGTTTTATATGCAATATATCACCTAATAAACAATTTTCGTCCCTTTGATCAGAGAAAAATTCCAAAAGCAATGCTTTTATAGCATTCCAATTACCTAAATTACCTCTACTTCCTATTAAATTAAGTGCTGCTCTACCTGTCAATTTGCCTATCAAAGCTCTTAACACAAGTTCATTCTGTGGATTTGCCACATTTGCCCTATCAGAGAAATTATTAATTAAATATTCACTTGCTTGAATAAAAATAGACAATTTAGCTGGGTTACC
>JARQZK010005180.1:0-7500 GCA_030704885.1 Cynegetis impunctata
GGCATAAACAAATATAATTTGTGAACATCATGGTATGCATATTCAATGATAAAACCGGTTGAAGAAGTCAAGTACTACTCTCCAGGTTGTCAAAAAGTCTGCAAGTTTCAATCGATTAAATATTTCAGGATCCGATATTGATCCTTCATAAGCATCAGATACAAAACCTAACTCAGCCATTTGGAGTATTGTAAGCTAAATCTTCAATCAAATATCCCATGTGCAATCTCAATGATACCAAAAAATTAACTATTGCATGATTGTTTAGATTTTTGAATACCCAATACCAATACATTTTTCCATGGCTGAAACTTTTCGGTTGATTAACCTGATAATTTTTATACATATTTTCACGGAAATCGGTTTTACTTTCTCTGCTTCCAGTAGTTGATGGTTTCTTCATGATTTCACTTCTTCCAAGTACAGCCATCTCTGAAGATAAGGAATGATCTGGAAAATGTGAATTGAAACACAAATTTTTTATCAATAATACTGTGAACCTCTTCATGAACCGTTGATGTCTATAATAATAGAAAAGAGTTTTTAATTTTAATCTAGACTTTTACATTTTAAACTTTACCTGCTTAGTAATGGCAGTGTCCTTTATTTTGTTGTAGAGATCCATTGTTTCTTCCATATCAACTCTCTTTTCTATTTGTTTTAATAAACTAGTTCTTGCTTTCAGACCTACAAACAAGATAGTGTATAAACTATAAACATCTTACTCATTGAATAACAATACCTTAATTGATCAATCAATTTGTTGAAATTCTCGATAGCTCAGAAAGATTGGGATTTTCTTCAGTTGGACTTTTTCCATGAAAATGTAGTGAACAGATATAAGTATCTTTAGTAACAACATCAATCGTTCGAAAACCTCTGTCACTTCGACCACATTTTTTCACCCATATATCACATTTTGAACATGTTTTTGATATGTATTTTGCCTGATGATTTGATAATTTTTTTTTTTTTGATATTGTAGGCAAGGTTTTGGAAAAATTATGAAGTAATAAGTATTGGCTTTGAATGCCCCTTAACCGTGTATCACTCTCACATACTTCATAACAACACCGTTTTGTTGTTTCTTTTCGTACAGATAACATCACTATAGGTGACTTGAAAAATTTATTTTGTAATCAACACACTTCTTGTTTAATTTTTCTGTTACTTTACTGCAATTTATTTCATGTATTTAATAGTTGTTGATTTAAATTGTCTGAGCACAGGTATTTTAACATGCTTGTTTACTAAAAACAGTACGAAAAAAATGGCGGAAACTGACGCATGCGCACAAAAAAATTTCTGTGATGAAAAGGCCTATTTATCATTTCAATATTAACGTCTATTATAACATCAACAACAAATTGACATATGCGCATAGAACACATTCGAGAATCCTTAATTCGGCGTTGCCAGCTCATGTAATTCGACAAAATGAGTCCCATGCGAGTTTGAAGTCGAAACCAATCGAGAATACCACACAGTCACGTTGTGCGACAATTTCTATCGACATATGTCGAATTCGACATATTTCGTTCGACATTCGAGAATAGACCCGCTGGCCCGATTTTGAAAATTCCAACGGATATCGATAAAACACATATGATTTCATAAGGGAATTTTAATTCCCAATTTTGCCCTACGAAGAATAAAAAAATATAGGGTTTTTACCCAGAGGCGAAGCTAAAGTCTCACTACAAAAAGTTGGGATCTGGTCCGATTTTAAAATTCCAACGGATTATCGATTAAAAATAACATATAGATTTCATAAGAGAAGTTTTGTTTCCAATTTTTCCCAACGAAGAATAAAAAATTATAGCGTTTTTTAGATAAGAATTACGACATGTGCATGCGCATTTCGATATGTACGAAGTCCTACAAAACATGCGTCGAAGTGCTCTGTGTGCCACGGTAACCAAGCGACGTTGATAGCTTCAGCTTGATTCTGCGTCTGTGTCTGCTTCCCATCATATCAATTTGATTCATAATTCGCAGCAAAATGAGCCGGAATAGGATATTCAAATTCGACAGTCAATCAATGAATTTTTTTGCTAAATTTTCACGGATTTTATTCGTAATATCGACTTATTAATACATTTATTGCAATTTTTCTTCATTTCATTCGTAAAATCGACTTTCATTGTTATTTAATTTATATAATACATTTAAAAAATATTGACGACATGCACATGCGCCGAGGGGTTTTGTCATTCCTAGTGCTACGCAGTAGGGTGTCCTTCATTTTTATATGATAGGATTCCACTTTTCTTGAAGTTTGGTTGGTTGCTGCTCTAATACCTAATGAGCCTCATAATAAAAAGCTAGTAAGAAGCAGGCAAGAGAGGAGAAATTAACATATCCAAAATCAGCCATCTAGGTGATTTTGTTGGGTGCATGGAGCTAAAAAAATTCTTAGGATTTTAGCTCCCCGAAACCATTTGTAAAATGAGTTTGTTTGAGGGTTGAAATTTTGTACGTGGATATAGTTGAAGTTGAGGCAGTGAGTTTTGGCCGTATAAACTGTTTTCCCTAAGCGCCGCCATTTTTGCATAGAATTAAATTTTATGTAATCTTTTTTGTGCACCTTCACAGCTATTCCAGATTGACTTGGACGTTTGAATTTTCATGCGTAGATCAAATTCATATTAGGAAAGCGCCGTTTGGTAGTTTTAACTATTTTCTTAAACCACCGCCATTTTTATTGTGAGGATGTCTAGATTTTTCGTAGTTGTCTCGCCTGTAGTTGTCTCGCCTGTACAACTTCTGCTGATTGTGTTAGAGGGTTAAACATAGGTACGTGCATTAAGTTAATGTCAGGTAAGTGGTTTTATGTTGAAGCGGCAAACTTTTCTAAGGATTTTCGAACATTGTGCAACTCTACAGCTACTCCAAATTTAGTTAGAAGGATGAAAATTTTTACGTGAGTTTGGTTGATGTTTTTCGACCGCCGTTATATTTGTTTAGGTATTTCAAGCGTTTTTGCTGGTTTTCAAGATTTGTGCTCGAGAATGAGTTAATGGGTTAGTAATAATTTGTATGTAATAATGAACAAAAATAAAAGAAAATACGACCTTAGTGACGGAGCTCCGCTGTTCACGCGTTTTTTTTTTCTCTGTGACAAATTCGTTCAATATACCGTACCTTATTTCTGTTTATTCAGATCATCATAACGATATTACGCTACGATAGTAGAAGTGATAAACTTTATTGAAACTATGTTTCAAAGGGCTAACGACCTAGGTCTTCCTGCCCCACACTATACTAGGAGAGCCCAAGCGGGCATTTTGAGCGCGGCAGAATAACATATTGGGGGAAATCTTGCACCCTGTTAAGTATTCCCACCATACATGAACCCTTAATATGGTGGTGTTCGTCTAGGGCAGCCGATCATATTATTAAAAAAAAATCTTGCGCGTCAGATTAAGGCAAGGTGAGTCAATCATATGCAGAAGAGTATACATTTCACTAATCTGACGATTTGCACATGACATAAGGAAATAGGACAATCACTAAGTTGTAAAAATAAAACGTCACCCTGACATTCTCAAGCACGGTTAAATTTTTTTCGTAATCCCATACTACTGTTATTTTGATTTAAGGTATTCAGATGACCATTGAAATGTCAGTGTTAACGGCCGCCGGCGGTTATAATTTTATAACGGCCAGCGGCCGTTAAGAAATCACTTGTTCAAATATTTATTTCAAAACATCATTCTGCTTACAATAACAACATTGAAATCTTGGTCCACAGCGAGTTGGGAGAATAAACCTCTGATTTTCATTTCGCATAGGCTAATAATACATCTTCATTAACCACCTTTACATTCTTGCTTTTACGCCACTTTTCAAAATTTTCATATTCTTTTGATATCGCTATTGAGTTATTTTCGGCAGTTAATCAACACTCGCTGCACTGCACATGATTCTCCAATATTTCTAAAGGAATTTGATTTTGTTCCTCAATTTCATCCATGGTCGTCGTTAAAGCGAACTTGAGAACACAAAAAACTGACGTTGTTTATAAAACTGTCAAACTGTTCCATGATAACAGAGTGCACGATGTTGGGATTTTTCTTTAGAATTGCGAGGTACGGGGTTTTTTCTTTCTTCGGAATCAAAATATAATCTTTCAACGGGATTACGAAAAATGTTTAACGACACACGGCCGTTACGCAAATAACGGATTCGGTTAGTTATAATAGGAAGTTTTTGAGTTTCTATTTAAAGTCAACGTAATTATCGTAAACCGCTATTTTGAGTTTGCGCAGAACGGAAAACGTTATTAACGGGTTGAAGATCCAAAAAGAGATTTTGAATTCAAATTTATTGCGAACGTCAAATAAGTATAACCTCTCTTGTGTTTTTGTATCATTTTTTGTCGGGTGATCTTTCCAATTTTCATTCACCACCTATTATTATCGTTCTTTGGGTAAATTATCATGGAAGATGTAATAGACTATATAGCGATCAGGCGCGGGGGAGTGGATCATAATTTATTGAGAGGTATAATCTTACATAACATCTTTGAATAGGAATAATATTGAGGCTGGAGAGGTGAAAAGAAGTTTCCGTTTTCAAAGGAAGGATTTGCCATGGTTATGCCAAACTTTGGAGATAACAAACCCAATAATTACACGATCTGGACATAAGGCAACTGGTAAATTCAATAGTTTGTACTACTTAATAATTGTGATTAATTTGGGCAAATATATTTCTTAGGCATCGAGGGCTTATGTATTTTACTGTTCTCATTGAAAATAATTTTCCTGTTATAAGGGAAGTGTGCTGCTGAATCACTGATCTGGGTTTTCAAATGGATTATTACTTAGAACCACTCTAAGAAGTAAGAGATCCTCCATATCTGTAAATCGTAGTCTTTTTTTTAAGAGTGACATTTTTTTATTTATCGTGGCAAGTGAACAGAAACCGTTGAAAAAATATCAAAATTATAGCCGGCCAATTCACACAAATAAACAAACCGAAATAGCACTGTGACATAACCAATAAAAATACGGAAACTGTCAATCTCAAAACATCAGATCGCAGACTCGATTGATGGTTGCCACATAGTAAGAAATAACATTTTTTGCGAATTTTTAATACAAAGGAAGAAGTTTGGAATGAATAAGCACGATAGTATATATATATATATTAGTCACTCATCATAGTTTAAATAGTCTATTTTTATTTAGTTTGTAACAATTTAACACAAGCGCGTTTAAACTTGTCAACACCGCGAATATAACGGACGTTTATTAAGCAAACGTTAAGGTCCCGTTGGTAACGTAGTACGTTATCGGTTAATTACCGTCTCGGTAATTTCAAAGCTCCTGCGCATGCTCAGAATAACCGAAAACGTAATTTACGTGTAAAATTAGGGTCTCAAAAACTCCCTATTATCCAACCTCATCCGTTATTTGCCACATATCAGCCTTGTTACGTTAATAACTATATTTTTATTTTGAAGAAAATGTCACGATTTTTTTTGCATTTTCGAATATCGCCAATGAGTTTTGGTCTCGTACGGTCACCCCCACCATTCAAGCCGGCAGATTAACTTACCTTCGTTATCAGAGACGACGTGGGGTGTATGAATTTATTAATATCTGACACACTCGAGTATTTCTATATAAACGATTTTTTTTACATTTTTGAGAATCTGCACACGTTTTCCCCCCAGTGAAATGGCATACATCATATAACCTTTTTTGTCGTTTTAGCATCTAATCTTCAGAATCCAACAGGTCCCCGCGACGCTCCGAGTAAATTCCCATTTAGCATCTTCGGGCTCCCCTACTACTACTACGATATTCTACAGAAATTAGTATTCACTTGATTATATATATATATATATATATATATTATATATATATATATATATATATATATATATTATAGGTATGTATAATGAAGTAAACTAGGACATTTATTTTGAAACTAATCAAACAAACCTCCTAGCGGAGCTGGTTATACGAGTTCACGAAACATCGAAATACTTCCATATACCTTGGACGGTAAATGTTAGAAACATTAAGTTGTTTATCACTTACTTAACATAATGTTTCTAACATTTACCTTGGACGGTAAAATGTTAGAAACATTAAGTTGTTTATCACTTACTTAACATAATGTTTCTAACATTTACCTTGGACGGTAAATGTTAGAAACATTAAGTTGTTTATCACTTACTTAACTTAAATGTTTCTAACATTTACCGTCCAAGCTATATGGAAGTATTTCGATGTTTCGTGAACTCGTATAACCAGCTCCGCTAGGAGGTTTGTTTGATTAGTTTCAAATAAATGTCCTAGTTTACTTCATTTTATTGCCACGAACATTGTAGCGAGTAGTTTTTTCTTAACTTACATGAATCCACGCACCTCGGTCGTGTTATATTCTTTACCAAAATTACATGAAATTGATTGCCCGATTCAATCGAATCTTATATTAACGCTCCTGCATATAAATTATGTCAGTAATTGAAAAAGAACTACCTTAGTTCAATTTAATCTACAGTAGGTACAGCCTTGAAAATTCTATTCAGTTTACTTAATCATCTCTGTTAAAGCCACTCGGGGGACACCTCAGGGTGGAGTAATATCTCCACTTCTATGGAAACCTAGTAGTGGATGAAAATAGGCTAACGGAGCCATGACTTCGAATGCTGATGACATAGTGCTTAATAGTTAGAGGTAAATACGAGGGCACCCTATGTGATTCACCACAGGAGGGCCTCAGAATTATTGAGCAGTGGTGCTTGTCAGCGGGGCTGAATATTAACCCAACAAAGACCACAGTAATTCCTTTCACCCGGAAAAGAAAACTTCCGGTCAATGAAATTTAAATACTAAGGTTTCATTATGGAGGTGTATGTAGGTGATATTTTTCGTTTTTGGACCGGTACCGATAGGAAGTTAGATTATTCCTTGAATACATAAACACCTTCTACAACTTGATTCAATTAACAAAAGAAGTAGAAAACGAAAACGGCACCTTACCTTGAATGTTCAGATTTCTGGAATGGGTACTCACAGATACTCTAATTCATAACGATAGTAACCAACACATCAAAATAAAAATCAGTGCTTTTCATTCGTTCATTCATAGGTTGTTTCACTTATCGGAAACAAATTTTCAAATCGAAGTTAATACAATAAAATTATTAACCACTAATAACGGTTACGATAAAAGTCTTATCGATAAGCTCATTAGAAAAAAGGAATAAAGAATCTGTTGCATTCAATATACAAAAATACGTCCCAATGAATTATGTGCCGAATTTGAGTAACAAAATTTGTAACATACTATTGAAAAATAACGCAATAACAATTTGTACAAATAAAAGAAACTTGAAGTCATTCTTGGTCAATAATAAGGAAAAGACTAACATCCTGCTTTCTATATTGGACAAACAGGAAGGAATATAAACATTTGTGTTATTGAACCCAAAGAGTCAATTTTACACACAAAAAAACACCACTGAATTCTCCGAACATT
>JARQZK010005180.1:12500-27500 GCA_030704885.1 Cynegetis impunctata
ACTGCCGTTAACCGAACGACGCGAAGCGGAGTTCGGGTAAGCAGTTGAGTGCGGGAAATACTCTTTCCGCACGAGTTAGGAACAATATTTTTTCTACAAGCGCTTATACGAGATCGATTAGATTTCAACACAACGATTAAATTCGATTTGATATATTCAAATAATTTCATACTAATGACATACTATGTTAATTCACATGTCGTTTCCATAGTAACGTCGTCGGTGGCGTTCGGTGCATAGAGACATATCATTATTCAGTTTATCCTTTAATAAAAGCGTGCGGGAAAAATCCCCGCTATTCCATTCCCGCACGCAAACGCGTGCGGAAATGGAATAGCAGGGGTTTTTTCTGCACTGTTTGGCAATGTGACTCTTTACGAATTGAAATGCGTGCGGGAAAAGGGTTGAAAGCGCACGCTTGTAGAAAAAGAATATTACCGCACTGTTATTTTCTAATTGCTTAGCAACTGAACACTATTCTGGAATGTTGAGCTTTGCGCATAGAAAACAGGTCAAAATATTGTCACTTTTCCCACGATCGGAGAATAGTATATTCTGTAACAAGGTTAGAATGAAAATTCGATGCGAGTGGAAAAGTTCCGAGCGCGAGCCGAAGGCGAGCGTGAGGAACCACGAGCATCGCGAATTTTCATTCTAACCGAGTAGCAGACTATACTTTCTCCACTATCAAAAATTCTGAATCACTGAATAAATTCATGCTATTTATTATATTTTCGAATGAAAACGTGACAGCAATAATTTTGACACTTCCTCAAATTTGCCACTACGATGACAATCAACTGCGTCAAGGCTAATGTTAGTATTGCTAGCCAGTGTGAGAATATTATTCTATAACAAGGGAGAGAAAGCAAATACATTTAAATTGCATGGAGGTAGAGGTGTTGCAGAATATTTCTTCAATCTCAAGAGAGAGAATTCCAGCAATCTGTAATCAAATTTGATATCAGAATTGGCGAATTCTGTGATGATCGTGGAGAAAACTATTTTTATTTGCAATTGTCTAGTTTAATAATTTTGTTCAATTGCACGAAAAATAGTGTGTATGCCATGCCGCGAAACTTTTTAGCTACCTCAAGATTATCCTGCCCTCGGCCGCAAGCGGCCTCGGCGATAATTTCTCTTTCGGTACGCTAAAAAGGTATTTCGCGCCTAGGTATAAAATAACTATTGATGTGGTCTGGTTCCGTGTTATCTGCAGTTGGTATATTACGTTCATTATTGACAATAAACTAAAATTCGAGTTATTTCATGCTGGGTCAATTATATTTTTTCAATATAAATATTTTATCTGACTTTTACACTTCGCAGTACCTGTCCCACCTGTAAATGTTAAACAGACTTAACTATCAAAAACGGTGTTTTTGAGCTACATAGCTAGTTGGGTCAAACCCGTCGTCTAAATATGTCACCAGCTCTTGGACTATAACATTTAATGGCATCTAATCAATATAGGACCCAATTTCATTTTTCAAAAGTGTAGGACCTATGGCCCTAAAATTACCATGCAAAAAGAAAGGCCACAATTATTCCTGTTGTCTCGGAGAATCCTACCCAGACGTTAATTTTGAAACGAGTATTGATCTCTGCACTCTCAATAACAAAATAAGGATTCTCACCCGACCAAACCATCGGCAGTCCTGTGAAGGTACTGTCCCATTAGACGTAAACTAGCCTTCATCAGAAAAAATTATTTTACTAACAAACCTGCGATGGTCTTTAACATGCCTCTGCGCCCACATGAGAAATTCGACTATTTTATCATAATCAAGCTCCTTCAAAGTGTTGACAAATTTGGCTTTGCACGGTCGGAACCTATTCTTCCCCAGGATTCTTCTAACAGTAGTCTGTGATATTCCAGTATTCGCATAAAGCTGATTTATTGAAAGCTTCGGCTCCTCGACAATAATTTGCATCACATTTATAGCTGCTCCATCTTCAGTTACCCATTATTCATGGCCCTTTTTTTAAAATTATCTTCAACAACGGTAAAGTGAACTAAGTTTCTTTCTGAATATAATAAAAGTATTTCCTCCTGACAGAAGATGAAAAAATTGGGAAAGTACTTTCGAAAGTGGAGACTACAGCCAAATGCAAGCAAAACCGAGGTAACATGCTTCCACTTGAATAATAAGTCTGCTAATAGGGAGCTTAGAATCCAATTTGAAAACACACGGCTCACTCATAATAAAACCCCAAAATACCTGGACGTTATACTCGATAGAACACTCTCTTTCAAAGAACATTTATCGAAGACAGCAGAAAAACTAAAAACGAGAAATAATATAATACAAAAGCTATGCGGAACAACTGGGTCTCGTTTTCTTAGCTGCAGAATACTGTGCCCCAGTATGGCTTAATAGCCCACATGCCCATAAAATTGATACTCAGCTCAACAACACAATGAGAATGATCGCCACTGTCCTTAAATCCACTCCCACATAATGGCTTCCAGTCTTAAGCCACATCCAGTTTCCAAATCTGCGTCGTGTGAATGCTCTTACCAGAGGGTACAGACAGATCTTGGCTAACCCAAACGTCCCAATACACGAAGACATTGAATACGCCAATCATAACCGCCTCCGTTCTAAAAAGCCAACAACCAAAACAGCAGCATCTGCCATAGAGGAGGGCTTTGACCTCACCACCTCCTGGCACCAAGAATGGACCACCAAGCATCAGAACAACCTAATGCCATGTATCCCCCAAAAACTCCCAGGGTACGACTTACCAAGAAAGACCTGGTCCACCCTAAACAGAATCCGAACTCAGCACGGTAGGTGCGCCAACTTCTCACACAAATGGGGCAAGATACCATCTCCTCTCTGCGAATGTGGCGAATACCGACTCCGGAATCGATAGCCTATATAGATTTATTGCAACTTTGTTTGTAGTACGAATATATTATAACTGTATAATGTGTCTGATGCCATACGCTAAATAAATAAATAAAACTATTTCCACCTTTTCATCAAGAGTAAGTTTAGGATTAATGCTCACAAAAAATTCAGGGTTGACAGTTTGCCGTATTTTTTGACATTCAAGTATAATTTTTGCATCGCATCGGTCACCTAAATTACTCAGTATACATAGAGTTTGGGCTCCTGTATACTTCTCCATGGGTAGGCCAAGGAGTTTTTGTACTCACTTAAATATAGACGTAAATAACCTTTATTTTTCACTTGTATATTATATGTTTAATTCACCTTGGATACAGTTGCTATAAACACACTCATTATGCCCTAGGCTATTACGCCCGCATTTGCGGGCATGATGGATCAAAACGCCCGCTCATTGTACTAGGAGAAATGAAGCAAATTTCATTGATTAAATACTTTATAATCCTTGTCGTATACGACTCTGGATTTCTCCGGCAATGAATTATGGCTGCATTTTCTATGATATTGTTAGGTAAATTCATTTTCATTTCCATTATTTCTATAAGATTACACAAAGAAAGCAGCAATGACATTCACTGAATATGATGACCAATATATTCACAAACTTCAAAATCTCAACCAATGACCTGCCCACTATGAGAAGGAAAATGGATAGGAGCAATGAAACGATTTTAAAAATCACTTTTTCATCATAATATAATAATTTTTTCGTGAAAAATAAAATCTTGTATGCACCGCGTGCGTTACTAGATCCTTATGCCCATCGGGCAACATTCATCCCTCGGGCCAGAGGCCCTCGGGCCGAATGTTTCCCTCAGGGCATAAGGATCTATATAACGCACTTGGTACATAAATAACTAATACTTCCTTTTAAAAGATAGTTCGTAGATGAAAACCTCGGCATCGGCTCCAGCAGAATAGCTCTGTGAATTTTTTTTAACGAGAAATGTCAAAAATGACAATTTTTTTGGTTTTTCATAAATATTTTTTTAGTCTAAGATCCCACTGCTCGATTTTGCAGGTATCTGTTTTTTTGATATAACCAATTTTAAATGAATGTTAAGATAGTATGCAAAAGATTAGGGGTAGGTTGCCTATAAAAAATTAGCCGCAATTACCTTTAATTTTAGTATAATTAATTCGCTAATATAAATTGCAACTATATGTTTTTTCAATGAATTTCACGCCATTTGAAAGATAATAATGTCACGAATTGAAAAAAAAAATGGTTGCCAGCTCTCAGTCAGCCGCAGCGTTAGGGTTGCCAGGTGTGAAGAAGTATATCAGTGTTAATTTTTTGCACTCACCTGTTTTTTCAAAATTTTCAATACTAAATTAAAGTTTCATATATACTAATTACTAAAATCCATGGTTGCCAGTTGGAAAATGGCAGCAAACAGAGGTTGCCATGATTTCAATGAACTCGCTCCAGGTGAGTGGAAGCGTAAGAAAGAAAAGATGCACGCATTGTTATGTGCTGTAAACAAGTAAAAATCATGACAGCTTTGACACTTATTCCATAATGACAGTTTACGTAGGATACGTATTTTATCGCTTACAAAAGATGAACACGCCACTTTCTCTCGTTTACAAAAAGTGAAAACTACGGTTGGTCAGTAATTGATGGTAATTTTGAACCAACGTGGTTCATTGACGACCAATGACTGTAGAAGATATCCTGTCAGCATCAAAAGAATTAACTTTAGATGAACACCAACAAGACATAGAGGAAAATATAGAAGTAGATGATGGCTCTGATTCAGATGATATTGACACCGATACAGACAATGAATAAGAAAAATTGAAGATATATATAATTATAAGATTTGCATTTAGAAGAACCATAATGTTCAATGCATAATTTGTAAAAAAAAATTGATTTTCACTTTTTCAATAAAAAACTTTGAAATCGAAATTATTGTTTAACGTCATCATGCACTAAAATTTATGTTTTATGAATAATAAGTAAAAAATACTAGAACTACAACTATACTACATTATACTTTTGTTTGCAGCACATAACAATGCGTGCAACTTTTCTCTCTTACGCTTCCACTTACCTGGAGCGAGTTCATTGAAATCATGGCAACCTCTGTTTGCGGCCATTTTCCAACTGGCAACCATGGATTTTAGTAATTAGTATATATGAAACTTTAATTTTGTATTAAAAATTTTGAAAAAACAGGTGAGTGCATAAAATTAACACTGATATACTTCTTCACACCTGGCAACCCTAACGCTGCGGCTGACTGAGAGCTGGCAACCATTTTTTTTTCAATTCGTGACATTATTATCTTTCAAATGGCGTGAAATTCATTGAAAAAACATATAGTTGCAATTTATATTAGCGAATTAATTATACTAAAATTAATTAAAGGTAATTGCGGCTAATTTTTTATAGGCAACCTACCCCTAATCTATTGCATACTATCTTAACATTCATTTAAAATTGGTTGTATCAAAAAAACAGATACCTGCAGAATCGAGCAGTGGGATCCTGTACTATTTGTATTGTATTGAAAGAATCGTTTCACAGTGAATGAAAAATTTTGTAAAAAATTGAAAAACCTATAAAATGGTTTTCTGCGTGACCAAATCGTTGCAATTTCCGCTATGAAAATCTGAGAAACCTCAAAAAAAGGAAAATTTTTTCAAAATTCACAATTTTGATAAATTCGAAGGTAGATAAATAATCTTGCGGGAAATGATAGCTAGTAACATGTAGTCAAATTGAACTTTTATGTAGAATGAAATTTTGGCGGACACTGTATATATATTGGAGTCATTTCGATTTTCTTCAAGGATTCAAAAAGTCAAGCGTTGGAACTTTATGAACTTCATAATTTTTTTTTCGAAAATTATTTGAAAAACACAAATGTCTTGAACTTCATGATGAAACGTTAACATCATTGAAATAAATTCGATATTTCACTTCGAAAGGCCTATTATTGCTAAAAAATCGAAGAGAAATAAATATCCTTCACATGCATTATTGAATATATATATATATATATATATATATATATATATATATATATATATATATATATATATATATATATATATATATATATGAAGTCTACTGTTGGGGGCGCTCTGTAATACTAAATGGGATGGTTTCGATGATCAATCGATCAGCTACGCTAGATGTTATGACCTGACACGAGCGGTTGACACAGTGCGCCAAGATTATCGACTGATAAAACTTGAGAGATATGGCATTCGGGGTACTACATTAGACCTCATCTCTTCATATCTAAAAAACAGGACTTACTATGTTAAATATGGTGGGCAGAGCTCTGATGCTCACACAGTGCGATATGGAGTTCCACAGGGGTCTGTACTTGGACCTTTGTTCTTTATAATTTATTTCAACGATCTACCCATCAATCTTGGCCAGACTGTAAAAGCGTCTTCTACGCTGACGATGCAACCTACCTAGCCACTGGCAAAACGAGGCAAGAAACACTTGCTACCCTGGAACAGTCAGAGGTCATATCCAAGACTGGTTTAGCATCAATTGTCTGACTCTCAATGAAACAAAAACCCAAAACATAAGCTTCTCTACAGCAAGAATCAATTACAGTGAGCCAGTTAAGCTCTTGGGCGTTTACTTGGACTCAAAGTTGAATTTCGTTTTCCACACTGAGCATCTGTGCAAACATCTAGCAAAAGCGACGTTCGGAATAAGACAATTAAGGTTCCAGTTGGACAGCCAACATTTAAGAATGGCCTATTTCTCTTTGTTTCATAGTATACTGACTTATGGATTAATAGTTTGGGGTAACTGTAGTAACAAGGAAAAAGTATTTGTAACACAAAAAAGAGTGATACGTATTACGAATTTTAGTAGCTCTAGATCTCATTGTAAGCCTCTATTCAAAAAATTATCGATTTTGCCACTGCCCTGTTGCTATATTATGGAGTGCCTTTTGTTTGTCCATAAAAGATGTTTAACCAATGGTGTTATGCGGCACAATAATATACACACATATTCAACTAGGAATAGTGATAAAATTTGCATACCTTTGTGCAGAATTAAGAAAACACAAAATATATACAGATATATCAGCATTGGGCTATACAATGCCTTGCCAAACTGCTATAAAGATTTAACATACAATATATTTAAGAAAAAAATTCGCAACATATTGATGATGTTATGATTGATTGTTTCTATACAGTTGAAGAATTCCTCCTGTACATGCGAGTAGAAAATTTAAGTTTTAAATTTATTTATTTTCTGTGCTCCTGTTTTCGTAATTGTTATGTTGTATGTAATTCTAATTCTAAATTTTGTAATGTATTTTAGGACAAGTGTAAAATTCTTGAAATTTTATATGAATAAAATATCTATCTAAAATATCTATCTATCTATCTATATTTATATATACATATATATATATATATATATATATATATATATATATATATATATATATATATATAATGGATGAAGCCTAGTAGTTAACATGAAGACAACAATTAATGGGTAGAAAAACTTTAGAGATTATTACCATCTGATATTAAACAGCATTTCAAGCGTCTTTCATACACGCCCTCCATATATCACAAAACCATCTCAATAAATACCATTTATTGAAATATCAAACTAATTGCATAATTTTATTACTATGAAAAAAGAAAAGATGTTTTTGATGAAATTTCAAATTCGTCAAACAAATATATACAAAAACTATAATTGCAGTTTTTCTGTGATCTCCAGCCGAAATTGGTACCTGAAAAAGAACTCAATATTAGTTATACTATTCATTAATATAATACGAAATTCGATTTGAGCAATCTACTAGTTTAGGATCATACGAATGTGTATCACCACCCTACAAATCAATGAACATTTGATTCAATAGTAACAATTTGCGTTAATGTTCTTCTCTCGAGAAGAGAAGTTATGGCCCTTGTTCAGTACCTCCTGTTGTTGGGTAATTCTAAAGGATTGAGCAGTCGGCTTAATTTTAAATTAATAATTCTTTGCTGCTTAGAACATGAACATTGCAAGTGTGACAACTGTTAAACTGTAGATCTGTAGTTTTTTCCTTTCTTGGAGCTAGTTTTGAAAGGCTTCAGAATAGATCCACTTTTAAAAAATTTATTTTTCAGTTTTTTATTAACATTTCACGTTGGTTTTTGAGATATTTGCAAAAAACCAAACCCCTCGTTTTTTTTCTTTCAGTGAATTGTTTATAACTTTTACAATTTCCGCGAACAGAACTTTATTTTTTTCGAAAAAATTAATGACTCTTTGATCATATTTTTCCGAGACTGCTGAAAAATGTTGAACAAAAAAGTTGGCTAGACTAATACTGTTATACACCGCTGTAATGACTGGTCCTGGTGGTTAAATGATACAAGGGTTCATACTATACTTTGGTCTTTATTCGTATAGAGTTATAGACTATAGACTTAGCGCTAACCTCTCGGGCAGCGTGACGAGTCTATATGAGTCTCACTATCCACTATCAGAGATTCCCTCTGGTTTATATATCCATGTTATACAATATAGTAATGACGTGCGACCTTGGCCGCACGTACTTGCAGGTACAGTTTACAAACAATAACATTCTTCATTTACTATGGAGTAACCAATCGTGACACTGACCTACTTACAGTCCACCGCACTACAGGGCAAATACCTTCAAAATTAGCGTTAGGCGAAAACGCGAAGACGAGACTTGATTTCTTAGCAAAAGCAGAAGCGGACGTGAATGGAGAAAAACAAATCCTAATTCATCATGGAAATTGGAAAATAACGCTTGAAGAAGAAGTATATACGAAACATTACAGGGATATAACTAGACCAAAGTGGGCCAGGACCATGATCTGCAAAAAATTAGATATGCGCACTGTATGGTAGTAAAATTCAATATGGAAACAAACTATAGATCAAATTATCAAAATAGACAGATTTTCTGACATACCGATAGATATATAAACGATAAGATAAGAGAAAATGTAAATGATGTGAAGAAAGATATTTTGTCTGGTTTAGTATCAGGTAAAGATAATTTATTTAAGGAAATTGTGAGAAATACCAATGTTGAAGAAAATCACCAATACGGGGATTAATTCAAAAACTGACGATAAGGAAGCTTTTGTAACCTAACCAATTTATAGGCCAAAAAGAACTTTTAGTACTCCAGGTCGAGTAAATTTAAAATAAAAATAGTTTTTTGCTATCTTGTGGAGGAGGAAATGTAAATAAGAACATTAATGTATTCTATATGACCAATTATGTAAATATATAAGTGTTATTATAACTTGATTCTCACTCTCTCTTCTACAGACTAACTTCAGAAGCTGAGGAAATTAGTCTATATATTAATCTCATTTCTTGTATGAAGCATCAGCAATCAAAATTTGTTTTAATGAAATGGTGCTATTGAGGCACTGTTGTTGACAAAGCAGAAGATCTCATCATTATACTGACGATCACTAGTAAGACACATGCAGTTTAAATATTAGACAACTCAAAGAAATGCTCTTGTAGTCCGGTCAATTTAAACATTCGAAGCTACACAAATTCCCATCAAGCTGAAAATCAGTAAGGTTGTAAAAATTGGGTTTAAAAATAAAATTTGAAAGTTCCCCATCTTTCCCCTGTATGGAAAAAATTTTATTCAAGGTCAAAGGTCAAAAAAAGTTTTTCACGATTTTCAACGAAACGGTAAGTTTTATCATAAAAATATATCAACCAGAATTGTAGATCATAAAGTAATTCACAAAAAATGTATCAATACTTTTTTTCCTACGAGCCACCGTTTTTGAGATATAACGATTCAAAAAGTTGTACAAGTTGCAATAGTCATAATATGCACACGTTTCCACACCACCTATGAGGTAGTGTACTTAGCGCGTTTTTTTTTAACTTGGTTTCCCCCGTAGGCCTACTCCACTGGTCAGTTGTGATCCTGTTTAATTTGAAACTATTGCAAAATTACGAAAATTTGTAAATATTGGAAAAGATAAAAAGCGATGTAAATTAAAAAAGTGGTGAATTTTATTCGTCTGAATTGTAATTGTAGCCGTCAAACTCTTCTCGTTCTTCTTCTTCTTCATTCTGAGTGCAAGTAAATTGCATCAATAGCGATGTATCCTCGTAGGAATCAAACGAATCCTCCTCTGTTAGTGATTCAACATTGGAGCACGACCGGCCTTGACAGTTTGTACATGCCAGAGAACAAAACAGTCCGACTTTTTTGCCACCACATTTAGCACTGCATCCCTTTTTACAGTTGCAAAAAATTGTGTTCAGCAGTTTTTCCGGTGCAGGTGGGAGTAAAGTTCGAACTGGTTCTAATGTATTGTCGACCAACTTCCAACCCCAGTCTGTAGGTTCTAGCTGATAACCAAGCCACACTTGAACTTGTTAATATACCCGAAGAAGATGTTGATGAGCAGCAGCTGAGGTTGGAGGAAGAGAAGCTAATTGAACTTGCTTTTTGTTCCTAGTGTTTTTAACGAAACACACATATCGATGCTTATCTAAGCAGGTAGTTTTTTTAGGAGCTCCGTACATAGAAAGAAGAAAGCGGATGCCGTTGGTGATAACTTCTTCTTGAGTAGAATTACTGTTTTTAAAAACTTCAGCACATTGAACAAAATCTAGTTTTTCAAACATTTTGAGAACTGTTGTTTTACCCCTCCTGTAAAATGCAGATGTCGTATCACAGCCAGTTATTGCGTGTAAAAATAGTACGTGATTTTGACACTTTGCAAAAGTAGATAAACTTTTTAATGAATATATTTCCGATTGATGTTGAGCTTTTCCTGGATTTAAGAAAAAAATTGTATTTTCGGTTATTTTAAGTATAAATTACAATCACCGATAGAAAAATATTTCAACATATATAACAACTCTAGATAAGAGATGTATATACGTGGCGCACTCATGCTTGTACAACTTGTACAACTTTTTGAATCATTATATCTCAAAAACGGTGGCTCGTAGGAAAAAAAGTATTGACACATTTTTTGTAGACTATTTTATGATCTACAATTTTTTTTTGAAATATTTTTATGATGAAACTTACCGTTTCGTTGAAAATCGTGAAGAACTAATTTTTTTGACCTTTGACCTTGAATAAAATTTTTTCCATACAGGGGAAAGATGGGGAACTTTCAAATTTTATTTTTAATCATATTTTTAACAACCTTACTGATTTTCAGCTTGACGGGAATTAATGTACCTTCGCTCTCATTTTTAGGTCTAGATTGACCGGACTATTGGTTTATAATTCTAATTTTCCTTCATAGCAATTTTTCGGCTCGTAGGAAATACCCTGTGTGAATATTAAAGTATCTAGTCATGTGCATACACTTTCATACAGTTGGGATGGTCTAATTAGTCTAATACATAGTTGTATCCTATATCGAGACTGCACTCTTCGCGAAGTGCATGGAATAATCATCACGAAATACAGTTGAGAAAGTGTTGAAACCGAAAAACGGGTTTTAAGTCAACATGAACTCAATGTGCGTACCAAATTTCAACCCTCCAACTCAATCTGTAGAAGCTGTGTGGAGTTCGGAATTTTTTCAAAATCCACGAAAAAATAAATATCTACGTAAAAATGGCGGCGGTTGGAAAAATTTGACCAAATTTCGATAGTTTTGTTCTGCAGCGAGAACAATTTCAGCTCATTTGACCGGATGGAGATGACAATACGTAGGTACCGAAAGAAAGAAAAAAAATATATATATATACAGGGTCACTCACGGTGGATGGTAGGTTAGACGTTTACGGAGAACGGGACATGAGATTATTCTGAAAATTTGGTTTCATGGGTAATTTATTTTGCTCTATCGATCTAAAATAATAGTGGCGCTGCGACGTTGCCGCTTATACTAAAAAGTAGCAGCAATTATGAAATTTCAAATGAGACACCCTATATATTATTTCATTTTTTGCTTCTCTACCATTTTCCAATTGTTTTTGTATGATACTTCCCTATACCTATCTCCAGAGGTTTTCGAGAAATTAAATGGTTTCCTTATTTTTTTGTGCAAAACATAGCTTCAATTAAATGTTCATTGCTAAGGTATTCAGATTCGTAGGTCGCTGAAATTTTAGGTGTAGTTTACCAAGTTCCGACGTATTAGGAATATTCTAAGGACTTTGTTCTCCATTATACAGGGTCCTTCAAATTTTGCGATTTTAACGATAAATACAAAAATAGTGAAAAGTGCATTTTTTTAAATGTAATACCCTGTATATTATTAAATATCTCGAATGAAAATTGAAATTTCTTTCAAATGATATATCATGTTCCTATACTTAAAAAGTCAGGTTTCCGAAATAAAAGCAAGTTTCTATAAAAATCGGATTATTTAGCCATATTTTGTATTAGATAGCTATGAAATGTCAAGAAAGATGTCATTATGAAAATTTGACAATTAGTCCATCAACAATAAAACGTTCGCGCGTTCATTAACGAGAATTTGATTTGAAAACAATCAAAATGGAAGGCAATAACTATTCTCATGAAGTTTTGATGAAGTTATTTATTGTACATGGTTAATGTGACCATAGAATAGCAAGAACATGCAGAAAATTCAATAAAATGTATACCTATTGACAGCCAATAAACGGGAGAAAATTTGTATGTTTACAAAATAATTTTATCACTTATGGGTCAATACTGAAAGCGAAACGAAATTTACTAAACTAATAAAAAACAATTTGCGTTTCGTAAAATAACATAACATAAGTGATAAAATTATTTTGTAAACGTACAAATTTTCTCTCGTTTATTGGTTGTCAATAGGTATACATTTTATTGAATTTTCTGCATGTTCTTGCTATTATTTGGTCGCATTGACCATGTACAATAAATAACTTCATCAAAACTTCATGAGAATAGTTATTGCCTTCCATTTTGATTGTTTTCAAATCAAATTTTCGAACGCGCGAACGTTTTATTGTTGATGGACTAATTGTCAAATTTTCATAATGACATCTTTCTTGACATTTCATAGCTACCTAATACAAAATATGGCTAAATAATCCGATTTTTATAGAAGCTTTTATTTCGGAAACCTGACTTTTTAGGTATAGGAACAAGATATATCATTTGAAAGAAATTTCAATTTTCTTTCGAGATATTTAATAATATACAGGGTATTACATTTGAAAAAATGCACTTTTTACTATTTTTGTATTTATCGTTAAAATCGCAAATTTTGAAGGACCCTGTATAATGGAGAACAAAGTCCTTAGAATATTCCTAATACGTGGGAACTTGGTAAACTACAACTGAAATTTCAGCGTCTTACGAATCTTAGTACCTTGGTAATGAACATTCAATTGAAGCTATGTTTTGCACAAAAAAATAAGGAAACCATTTAATTTCTCGAAAACCTCTGGAGATAGGTATGGGGAAGTATCATACAAAAACAATTGGAAAATGGTAGAGAAGCAAAAAATGAAATAATATATAGGGTGTCTCATTTGAAATTTCATAGTTTCTGCTACTTTTTAGTATAAGCGGCAACGCCGCAGCGCCACTATTATTTTAGATCGATAGAGCAAAATCAATTACCCTTGAAACCAAATTTTCAGAATAATCTCATGTCCCGTTCTCCGTAAACGTCTAACCTACCATCCACCGTGAGTCACCCTGTATATATAGGGGGCGTTCAAGTATTACGTAACGCAATTTGGGGCGAGGGGGGTCTTGTGAAACGTTACGATGCGTTACAGGGGCGGGAGGGGGGTTCGAACAACGCGTTACGTAACATTGGTTTTTATTGAAATAAAAAACTAGGGAATTTGAATCTCCCAAGTTGTTGACTCTTCGTTTATGTTTTACGGGGAATCCCTCGATAAAAATGGTATAGCGCTCACGTCCGTAACTCGCAAAATTTTTGCAAGTAATTAAATGCGCGTAGGAATCCTGCTGTTTCGTCTCGAGGAGTGCATTGAAATCATCCTTTCCGAATAATACTTCCTGCCGCCACCGTGCCCATGCCAAATCCTTCAGACCCCAAGCAAGCTCACGGTACCTAGTCAGCTAAACAAAGGATCATGCAAGCATTCACTACTTCTTGTGAGGTTGTCCGTTGATATGTCGCCTTCCTATAAGGGTTCAAGCAGATGCCGTACGATTTCTTTTGACCATCAGTACAATTCGACTTCAAGAACAGAATATATGGAACCTGTGGGATCTACTTCACATCACACAATTCTGTGTGCAAATGCAGTCTGAGTGGGCAAAGGTACAGTAACTCCAACTGAATTGTTTTTTTACATACCTACTTTACATATTTGAATTATGGCTGATTTTTTAGGTTCCTTTTATAATTGCATTGCCAAAGAAAAAAAAATTCATTTTATTTCAGTTTTTAAGTGAAAAAAAACTCTATGGCAGCAAGCTGCATTAAGAAAGCAGGTTTTTATACCGTATCCAATTCGAACAATCTACTTATGCAATTGAATTTTTCTTCCAAATTCCAGCCAGCCTTTCTTCTATTTAGATCACCAACTTTGAACCCCATTGCTTCCACATTGCACCCTTTATCAGGTAAACGAGATTCCTCCTCTGTGGCTCAACCCCGTGACTGATTCGTACCAAAACCAACCCCATCCAAAATGACATAAGAAACTATCTACCTACCAACTTTCAAACCTATTGCAAAATTGAGCCATGTATCGCGTAAACAAGAATCATTTTCTACATTTGAGGGAGTTCAACTTCCCAATCAAACCACCAAAACCAGTATAATCCAAAATATCATTCGAAACTACCTACTCACGAGGTTTCAACCCTATTGCTCCAAAATAGTGCCCTTTATCGTGTATAAAAGATTCATTTCCTCCCCGGGGAGCCAACCACCTAACCAATTGACACCAAAAGTAATCCCACCCAAGATATCATACAAAACTATCTACTTACAAACTTTCCACCCTATTGCTCCAAAATTGCGCCTCTTATCGTGTAAACAAGATTTATTTCCTCCCTGAGGTTAATCCCCCAACTAATTCGTACCAAGAGCAATCCCACCCAATATATCATATGAAACTAGGTACTCACATAACTACTTTCCACTCTATTGCTCCAAAATT
>JARQZK010005180.1:32500-190000 GCA_030704885.1 Cynegetis impunctata
ATTTATCAGTTGCTTCCGATATGCTTAAGAGGATTAACAATTCATCTTGCAATATAATTCGCATGAATCTGGAGCAAGGTGGCCGTCAATTTGAGCAATTTATTTAATTATAAGGGTTTTTCGGTCAATAAATTCAATGTAACATGTTTCAGTTAGTACAATGGTAAGTATTTTCAATTCACTGAATAATTATTAAATAGTATAAAAATTTAATTAAAGCACTAAATTGACTATTCAAAGTTCGAATGAAATAATACAATTGCATATGAAAATATCAAGTTACCAGTGTTCAAAGCTCTACAAATTTGTAATTTTAAGAATATCCACTGTAAGAATTTCATACTTTTTTCCTTCAAGTTTGTAATGAGTAGACCTTTTCAAATAATTTCACCAATTTAAGAAGGCTTAGGAGTAATACTTTTCTTTTCAAATATAAATATACATTTATGTTTCACTTAGTAATTTTCGTTATATGTTTTATCTTTCAAAGTTCGTATTTCATTTATGTTTGCATTCTTAACAGAATGTCAAGTCTAAATGATGATAGCAAAAAAAATTATAAATTGGAATTCTGTAAATTATCACTGCATACAACAATAATATGAAAAAGTTAGAAGATAAAATTCCAGAAATTTGCAAGGTATGTTAATTCCTTAGAAAATATATTCGAAAATGTTTGATATCTTCCAATTACGCCAATCATCTTCACTTTAAATACATAGATTGAAAAACTGAACTGAAAATCGATGCGCATTCTACAATAAAAACTAATTAGTCAAGGCATTTTTTAAACAAATTTTAGTTAGTAAAATAGGAATTCTATTTCAAGTTTAATAGGTCGCCTTTATATACGATTCTAAAGATTAGTTCACTAAATTGGAGAACAAAAATACTTTAATTAAATCCGTCTTCAATAACCCGCCCAGTGATTTTTTATAAATAAATTTCTGTTGTATCAAAATTTGTTAGAATAGCATTGCATTTAAATAATACAAAAAAGAATTGTGAAATTTAAAAAAATATATAACCTTTACAGCTTCTTCAATCTTTTCAGCAGCTCTCTTCTTAATTCTCTCCTTGAATTGTTTCAATTCATCATCGAATGAATTTTTGTACTCTTTATCTGCGACTTGTATCTTTGTGAAAAATGCTTCTACACAAGCCCTGGGATCTGTGTCCAGCTGCTTGGCAAGTTCTAGAATATACTGCATACAGATGGTTTGATGAGCAACATGATTCATAAGTTCATGTTTCTAAAAAAAAAATAACAGGGTGACTTAGTATAATAATAACATACCAATAATACAATCAATAGATAGGAAGGAAATAGAGAAATATATATTAACAATTTTTTTTTGAAGAACACCAAATAGTAGCTCACTGCAGTTGAGTTGATCTATTTTAAATATAATTTTACGAAAGAAGCTTAATAGACTCAATGAAAAATGAATAATATTTATATATATATATATATATATATATATATATATATATATATATATATATATATATATATATATAGTTATTTATATATATAAATATATATATATATTTATATATATATATATATATATATATATATATATATATATATATATATATATATTTATATATATATATATATATATATATATAGATGAACATTGATGAATATTGAATCACTAAACTCACCTCCTCCATTTCTAAATTGATACACCAGATAACTAAATAGTTAGCAGTGTTCTCGCAAACCAGGTGATTATGGGACTTCAAAAACATTTTAGAATCATCGTACTTTCTAAGCATTCCAAAATGCTTCAAGTCCTTCTCATTTTCTTTGATGAATTTTTTCATTCTAGCTTCCCTCTCTTCATCAGTAAGATTTTCTTCCTTCGGTCTTTCAGGTTTTTTGTTAATTACAGTTTTGGCAAAACCTGGTTTGCTGATAGTATCAACATTCCACGGAGTGGTCTGAAATTAAAATTTTTTGTGAGGAAATTGCATACTTAGGTGTAATCTGCTGTGAAACACCTTTTTAATAATAACAGTAGATATCTCTTCATGAATTAATTCTGCCCTGCACTGCTTTGTTAAACCGAGGATAACCATAGCTTCAATAAATATACCATTTGAATGATAACCATACTAATAACCGTAAGGTTACTACTGTATATCCGTTACTACGGATAATTTTAAATCCATAGTTTATGAGCTATTCTGTAACGATTATGACAAATTTTATACAGGTCATAGAATTCTAAATTTCAAAACTAGAACAAAGAAGCACCGATGAAGTTATACTAACATAAAACAGTTTCAAATGCTAGTCACCTTTTTTTTTGTCAAGTTTATTTTTCACCATGAAGTATTTGTTAATTTTTTGTGGAATATTCAAGTCTGTGGCAAAACTCTGCATTTTTTGGATGAGGTCATTCGACATTTTTTCAAATGATAAAATATTATCATGGCCACTTTCGCAATGTTTAGAAAACCGACTCCAAAGAAAAATGTCTCAAAAAATTGTCAGTTTGAGATGCTTCCATTTCAGATTCTACTGACAATGGTTATGAAGATCTATTCCCAAATGTAATTCCTGAATTTGAATTTGCAGTCCTCCCTTTAGCCCAAAGCCGCCATTACCTTCTGCAGCTCTTCTTGGAAGAGCAAAAACTCTGGTCGCTCCACTGTGCTTGTTGGGTATTTCCTGTGTGGATGTTGTTCAGGATCGTTGTGCATGAGGTTGCCCATGTCATTCAACTTTTGTAATCTTTGCGTGAACTTAGTATTCAGTTTAAATAACCGTTTCTTGATGGGTTGGGTATTCGTTTTGGCATGTAACATTTGGTTTGGAGGATTGTGCAGTATGTTATTTGAATGTCTTAATTTTGTTATCGTTTGTAGTGAGGATGTTTCAGTCACTAACAGTGTCCTCATCACCGACTCCCGACAATTGGAATACAAGGGGTGCCCATATTCCAACATTGGTCTGCATATGGATCTGTAGATAATTGATGCTGTGTTCATATTTATTCCCTGATCCCTGTATGTCAAGTTTCTAAAATGCTTGGCTCTGGGTATAACTTTTTTCTTCAAGGTGTTAACATGTAATTTAAGGTGTTAACATGTAATTTCAGGTATACTCTGTTTTGTCTATTTGAATTCTAACGTATTTAATTGAAGGATATGGCCTTACTTTCTTTTTATTTATGGAAATTGATAGTGATTCCTGGTTTATGTTGTGGTTGAATATTATAAGTTGTGATTTCTCCGGGTTAACCTTCAATAGCCATCTAGCAAACCATGTTGTGATGCTGTTTATCTGTTCTTGTAGTTTCGTCATGCCGTCTTTCAGTGTTTTATCGTGTGAAATTACTATTGTATCATCTACATTTTGTAATATATATTGATTTGTATTATGTTGGTGTGTCGATATCGCTGCAAAAGATGTTATACAGGAGCAGAGACAGTAGTGATCCCTGCGGAGTGCCCCTATTATATGTAGTGCCATTTATATTCTATCCTCTAATAACACTCTAATTGTATGTATAAGGTACGTTGAAATGTCTCTCATGTGCAATTTGTATAGTACGCTCTTCAGCCACATACATAAAGCTTTGCTCGAATCCACACAGACCGCCGCTGTTTTCTTCTGGTTGAGTTGTAAATTTCGTATATTTGAGATAAATATTGTGAGAGGGCGAACTGTAGATTTTTGTCTGCGAAAGCCATATTGGCAGTTTGGAATTATTTATTGAAATGCCCTTCGAGTTTCATTTTCATTATTTTCTCCAAGAGTTTGCCTAGTACTGGTAAGAGCAGTATGGGCCTTTAGTTCTCTACTTTTTTATGATCTTGGTTCTGTTTAACTATCATTATGATTAGGGATGCACCGGAATTCCGGCGGTACCACTAAATTCGGCCGTTCCGGCCGGAATTTTCGGAACTTTTTGGAAATGTTTTAAATTTTTAATATAATTTAAATTCAAATATATGCAAAAATATATAAGAAAATTATTTTAAGTTTTTTTTTTTAATTGGTGCCTACTTACCTATTGTTAAGTCGGTAATTAATCACAAATAATTTTTTTTTTATCAAAATATATTTTATTTCCAAAAATTACAAAATATAAATAGTAACTGAAAACATTATAAACAGCCAAATTCCCTGTCATGGATAAGTCTTATAAGATAAGTATGTATACAGTTTACATAAAAAATTAGAGTGAGAAACTTAAAATTATTATTATATATCAATAATTGTTTTAATTTTGTTAATGCTGACCAAAAATTAATATTTAAATAAACAGTAAATTCTATCTAGGTAAAATTAATGGTAATTAACACTGTGCATACTGTAGCTAGTTTAAAAAAAGTAAAAATAAATCAGCCTCAAAATTTTCATTTTTTACGTATAAAAATAGGCATGCACATACATTTTAAATTTAGGTCCCGATCCGGCCGGAATTCCGGCGATCCGGTCCGGTCAGAGGCCGGAATTCCGACCGGATCGGCAAAATACCCGATCCGGTGCATCCCTAATTATGATTGTACCAGATTTCCATATTTGTGGTAGTAAACAGTTACCCAGGCACCACTTGTACATCTGCATCATGTGTTCATGTATTTCTTGATTCAAGTTTTTGAGGACACTCCAGGTGATCTTATCTGCCCCCGGAGCACTGTTTTTCGTGTTGTTTAGGATTTCATAATAGGTTGTTTTGTCTATTTATATGGGTACGTCCAAGTACAACGAGTCGTTGAAATATTCCTCATACCAGTTTTCTATTTCCGTTTCCGTTTTCTTGTCGAAGTTTCTGTCATTATCGTATCGTTATTAAGATATGTACGCCTCATTACTAACTACCTAAAACAGGGTTAAAGAGGCAATCGGCGCCGGAATACCGAACATAATGTGTAGCCTCCCCGGCAACAATGCCATACGCTTATTTTATTAAGATATCCGCCTTTTCTTTGTATGTGTCTTGTACTCTTTATTGTCCGAAAGCGTCGGTATTTTGTGGTACACCTTATATTCGGAGGATACCAGTCTCTGTATGCTTTGTTATGTTCCTTTTTTATTTTTTCTTCTACAAACATTGCACACTAAATCTCGTTGTTTTCTTTAAAATTGTTGATTAGGAATTTCTTGGGTATGTAACTATTAATATTGTTGTAAAGAATTTTAATTTGAAAGTTGAATTTAACTATTTATATTGTTGTCTATAGGTTCCGTGGGTCAGTGGTTTCCAAACTTTATTTCACCACGGCTCCCTTAAAAATATTTGATTATCTGGCGCCTCCCTTTCATTTTATAAAATACTACAAACACAAAAATTTTTAGTACTAAAAAATTTATTAAGATAAACTCTTATACACAACAAAAAACGAATAACAATATTTTATAATTGTCGCTCAATGAGACGGATGTGCTTGTCTATTTGCACAAAGTTTATCAAATCTCGGTGTCATTGATGAGATAGCTACACGAAGCTCCTTTTCAACAACCAAACGAGCACGATATTTCGATTTCATTGCAGCTAATGCAGAAAATCCTGTTTCGCATAAATAAGATGTTGCGAACGGCAGTAAAACTTTTAAAGCTTTATTTGACAATATACTATATTCACTCTTAATATCTAGCCAAAATTGAATCAGAGATACATTCTGAAATTTTTGTTTTAAAGAAGAATCACAAGATAATTCAATCAAGTTTTCTTTCTCAATACTTGTTAATTCAAATTCGTCATCTTCTTCGTCGATAAATGGATTCTGTATCCACGCATATTTTGTTAAATCAAGATCATCAAAATAATTCGAAAAATGAATTAACAAACCATCCAAGTGTTCAATAAATAAATTTTTGTTTGCTTCTATTCTAACTTGGGCGCATAAATTTAAAAGTGGAAACATGTCAAACCTATTTTTTTCCAAATTTGTCTTCCACATCTCCAATTTTTTTATGAATGCTTTCACTTTATCTTTTTGCATCAATAAATGCATTTGTGGCCCTTGCATTGAATTATTCAAAACACTCAATTTTCCAAAAATTTCTACCAAATAGGTGAGTTTAATAATAAAATTGTCATCCCTAAACATATTTGCATCCTCATTATGATTTTCTTCTAGAAAAATTGCAATTTCTTCTTTGAGTTCAAGTACCCTCTGAATCACTTTTGCACGAGATAGCCAGCGCACTTCACAATAGTACAAAACTGAGGTGTAAGCAGCTCCCATATCTTCACACAGCTTCGCAAATAACCTAACTTTTAATGGACCATTTTTTATGTAGTTCACAACTTTCGTTAGTTTGGTAAAAACGTAGTTAAGTTCCTCACTCATATTCTTGGATACGAGAGCTGCTCTGTGGAGCATGCAGTGCGTCCAGACAACATCGGGTGTTTTCCTTTTAATTAATGCTTGAAGGCCAGTTTTGTGTCCTGACATTGACTGCGCACCGTCTGTACAAAGCCCAATACAATTATTCCACAATATGCCGTTCTCATTGAAAAAATTGGATTTGCAAAATAACATATCTTCAATTATATTATTCTCTTCAACATATCGAACATATGCAATCAAATGTGCGTCTTTAGCTACATCGGTTGCTTCATCTAATTGTAAGGCAAATTTTGAAGTGCGCATCTGAGAAACTAATTGATCGCAAAGATCGTCAGATATATCATCGATTCTTCTGCCAACAGTGTTATCAGCAAGCGGTATTTGTCGCAAAACTGTTTTGCATATGATTCGCCAAACATTGTTTCGACCATATCAATAGCTGCTGGCAAAACTAGTGTTTCTCCTATTGTATGTGGTTTTTTACACTTTGCGATTCTGTAAGATACTAAGTACAACGCTAGTAACGCATTTGATGGAATATGAACAATTTTTTTGAACGTTTGCTTTTGTTTAGTGCACTCATCCAATTTTCTTTGAAAAAATTCTTGGGACTTGCCAACGTATTGAGGATGCATACTTTCAATATGTCGTTTTAATTTTGCGGGTCTCATACTATCAGCAGCCAAAACTTTCGAACAAAACAAACACATCCACATTATCAGTAATAACACTTGTAAATCCCAACGATGAATCGTATTTTCTTGTCTTGGGAGTTCTTCCTTCCTGATTCCTACTACTTGTGCCAACATCAGATTCTTCATTATTAGATGATTTTCTCTTGTAACCAGTCAAGAACTTATCCATTTCAACAAAAATATTATGATAATTAATTATTATTATTGTTGTCAAAAGAATTAAACTCAATTAAATGACTTACTATTGTGATGTGTGGGTAATAAGGTACGTCTAAATTAAAAAACACAATCCAACACTGCTGAGCTAAACTAAAGTTAATATTGTCTGGATTTTTGAACAGTTACTGGTCGGCCACGTTACGTATCATACCGCTGGTGGTTTATCCTTGCAATGAGTGGATGTCGTAGGTTAGGTAAGAAAGTGACAAGTCTAACAACGCGCCTGAATATTTACGCAGTAATATAGTAATATGCAACTTCCAAATCTTTTCGCGTATGCGTGTAGACAATACAATCCCTACGGTGCAGTGCAGATATATTTCTGAACCGTAATGTTTGCTACGGTGTAAGGGTAGCATCAGCAGCATAATAAATAATATGTACCTATTTGTTATGTATTGTATTAGCTGCACGTGCTCTTATTTTTATCAATCCTGGCTAATATTCGCGCCTCCCCTTAGACTGGTTCCTCCCTGGGGAGGCGCGCCTCCCAGTTTGGAAAACGCTGCCGTAGGTGATGGTTCACTTGGATCTTCCGTATCAAACGTAAGGATATATGTTCGGTTTCTTGAAAAGACAGCTGTTGTGTCTATGTTATATTATGTCGTGAATCTTCTTTTAAGTTTTTGCACTTATTCTTCCCTGTATATGTTTTTGGGTTTGTTCAGCTTTCTGATATATGTGTTTATGATGTAGTCATGTATAGAAAGCGACTCATATATTCTGTTTCGTTTTTTGTGAAAGTCTTCTCTTTCTCTCGTTCTTTTGTTAAGAGGTCCAGTAGTCGCATTCGGAATGCCTTCAATTGGTTTTTTGAGTGTTTTGGACATTTGGCTGACCAAGCAGGATGATCCACAGATCCACATGCAGCACATTTCGGTGGAAGATTTGTTTTGCATTGTGTTGTCGTGTGTGTGCCTTGGCATTTGGTGCATTCAATTTGTTAGTTGCATTTATCTGTTATATGATCAAATTGATGACATTTATTACATGGTATAGGTGTAGGTTCTGGTGGGTGGCTTGTATATACCAAATAATGCCTGCTTTTGTAAAACATGCCATTGTTAAGAAGTTTTTTAAATTTTGGATTGATTGGGCCGATACTTGGTGTATATTAATAAACATATTAAAACAATGGTTAAAAATAACAATTTACACTTTTATTATAAGAAATAACGCATGACGCACGTTTCGGTGGAACTTCATTAGCATCTGAAGAAGGTGAAGTTCCACCGAAACGTGCGTCATGCGTTATTTCTTATAATAAAAGTGTAAATTGTTATTTTTAACCATTGTTTTAATAAGTTTTTTAAATGTTGAAGCCTCGCCTGTGATTATTCTTATGTATGTAGTAGTAGTATTGTATGTTCTATAAATTATTCTCTTGCAATATCGGTGTGTTAGATTCATGTCATTATGGTGTTTACTTATTTTATCCTCATTTATAATTTTCTCTACTCCCATATCACCACTGAAAATGTTTGTTGTGGTTCTGTTCTTTCTCTTCCTTTGATGTATGGTTTAGTTTCCTTGGAATTTATTATTACCTTCTTGCTCCTCATTTTCTCCAATACTTGGAGTAATTCTGGTTTCTCCTTATTAGATTTAATTAAATATCCCACTTTTTTTTAGGAAATTTTTGTTCCATTCGTCTGCCATTATGTTATTGTCCGTTATTGTGTTTATGTCTACTGTAAGATAAAATAGATGTTTGTATTCTGCAGTACTTATTTCATGCATTCTGGTTGAATCACTCATTGATTCAGATTTGTTTGTATTAATTTGCGGTCCTTCAACAAGTTTATCGTTTTGTGTATGATGGCCTTTATGTGTATTATTATTTGTTTCTGCCTCCATCTCCATCTCAACTACGTTGTCATTGTGTTGATCTTTTTTCAGTAGTTGCAGATGTGATTGATTAATTTCGACTTCGGTGCTTTTGTAACCATTCACTTTTTTGTTGCTGGGTTTTTCAATACTTTCTTTTTCTAGGTTTCTTAACTGACATGTCTTCGTCAGATGATTCTTCTGAATTTTTCCGCGGATGACTTTCCTGCCAAATCAGGCATTCTCTCAGAGAAAAATACTTCAAAGCCCGTAACACTGCAGGAGTTTTTTCGCGAAATTTCTACTTACTGCATTTTCCGAATTATAAACAAAATTTATTCGATGTGTACTCACTAACATCTGCGGTACAACTGCCTGTATTAATTACTTCAAAATTCTTGAATTCTTAGCAAAATCAACTTAAAAAAAATAACTTCACCAAAATTAGGTATCTCCGTAAACATCCCTTGTGAAATATGTTTTAATCTTTAATAGAAAATGTATGTAAAAATAATTGCTAACCATGCATGGAAACTTCTTATCGATCTATCCATGGAGAAATCTCGGAATTATCTTGCGTTAAATGAGTAATGGTGTGTTATTGGAACATTGCTTTTGGAAAATCACAATATCCGACTAATTAAAGTTAATAAAAAAACGTCGAATCAGCTTCAAGTACTTCTAATATACTTAGAGAACTTCGAATGTACTTCAAGTACTTTGAATGAAATGTAAATCTACTTCAAACAGTGAATAACCCCTAGATTATAACAGCACAGCAAAACATATCATTGTGAAAATGAGTGTAGCAATAGCATTAGATATTACACAATATTAAATGAAAATATATTTGCAGCTAAGAGCTTATTTCCCGAAAAATTCAAAGTTTTCAATAAACAGTAACATACCTACATATCGTCGTTGCCGCGGTGAAACCTCCTATGTGACACAAAATCCAAAACGTGATTTTGATATCATTGGAAACAAGATTTTACCACCTATGTGCTAGTAGAAAGCATTCATGTGTTAAAAGAACGTAACACGGTTTAAATTGATCAAAAGAAAATCTTCCTATGTGTAAGAGTTATCCGCACCGCTAAAGGTACCATACATATCACCTATGTGACAATTCCAAGGCTCAGACGTTACATATGTGGTTTTTCACAGTAGTTTATCTCTGTGGTTGAAGTTTTGTTTTTTCTTGAAAAAGGTACTATTATATTATTTACAAATCAGTTATTTGCTTCTCCTGTCAAATCATGTTTTTGTCACTTAGGAGGTTTCACCGCGGCAACGACGATATGTTGAAAATAATTTCTCATCTATTAAATCAAACCCATGCGGTAGAAGCTGCAAAGGAGTTATTTATCTCCACTCATGCAAAGAAGTTACATTTATAGTTACATGCAAAAAGAACCCAATCAATATGAATAGTTAACACCCAGTCTTCAGCAGAGTTATATGAGATTTCAAAAGCAAATCCAAATATTTACATACTTTATCTTTTTTCTTCAATTCTTCTTCTTTTTTCTTGATTTTTTCAGTTTCCATTTCAAGGTCTTTCATTTTCTTACGCAGTTCAGCTACATTAGATGCTTTTTCTTCCTCAGCTTTATTCAAGTCAGATTTCAAGTGAGCATATTTTTTGGAATGTTCAGCTTTAAGTTTCTCAAATTCTTCTATCTCCTTTTGCCTTTCCGCCATCCTCTCTACCCTAGCTTGATGTCTCCACCGAAATAATGACGGGGTATCAATATTAGGATGAGTATCATCTTCATCGTCTGAAATCTGAAGGGAATACTACTTATTTAGCAAAGTAAGCAGGATAGTTGAAATATATGATATACCAAAATATGTTCAAGACTAAATTGGATTTAGTCGACGAATATGACTGAAATGTTTTTTTATTTGCTATTTATACTCTAATCACAGGTTTGCTGTCTGGAACATTCCACAAACACACCTCAATGTTTTTCCATTTACTATAGTCCACCATACTTGGATATAAAACAAAGGCTTTCAATTATAAAAATTCTTCCTCCTCTAAATATCGAATCTACTGTAGATTTAAAATCTGGCCAAAGAATATTTAAGGAAAGCAAACGAAATTCCGGTGTTCCAAACTTTTCTTAAGTCACATCAAAATAAAATAATATGATCTGAATCTGAATTCATCTCCCACAGACGCACGATCATCCATAGAAAAATTAAAATAAAGAATAAACTGCGCACAGGTGAATAAAACCAGGTCACCAGTAAAAAAAATTTATAATGCAATTTCATAAGTTTGCCAATTATAATGGAGAATATGATGATAATGAAATTTCAAGAAATGCTTACAATTTAAGAGCTTACAAGTTGAGAGTGAGTGAATAGAAAATTGACGTGCTTGTAAAATATAGGTATAACGAATTGGATTTCCGTTTCCACTCTGGCACAAACGATTTTTAATTTTTTATTGATTCCTCTGCATACATAATTCCATTTTAATGGCATCAGCAAGAAAATGTTTCTACGAAACAGTTGTAAATAGGGATACTGAAGTTAAACAATATTATAAGAAATCTGTTTTCATTCATCCCTTTTGGAGTTTACTCCTTATGAAACGATTTTCATATTTAGCCAGCGGTATAAACATTTTCTGAGGAGTAAAATCGTGTGTTCAAAAAGTGAAGCATTATGTTCCTTTGTGCAATGTACTTTGCGCGCTACAACCGCATATATTAGGGTACATCCGGATGGATGTATGGGTATTTATTAGTGAGAGGCTCCATCACCTATCAAATAGATCCATGAAAAATATAGATCAATGAAAATATAGATCCCCGAAGCCGGATGAGTGCTAAGCCCATCCCTGCCTCGGTCGAACGGTACGCGAAGTGTCTAACCTCGCATCGTGTTAGGCGGGAAGTCGTTGCCGAGATGTCCCTCTGTCTCGCCTGCGCGCTAACTCTCGATCGTCGGTAACGCCGTCGAATGATCGGTTCGGAAGGAGGTCACGTGGCCGAATTTCCTTTGATGGGAAAAAATCGCTCTTAAGCGTCTGGAATGCGGTCGTTTTCGCGATTATCGGCGAAACTTTAAAAGGAATAAGACGTAGCACATTCCCTACGAACAGGTTCGAGGCAATCATCTGTTTAGTTTAGATATAAATGATACAACACATACAACAGCAACCTGACCGTCAATTTCTGTTTTGATTTTAGAGTGTAGTTTATTTATTTATATGTAGAGATACTTAAATTTGTGACCCATAAACAATGAATAACGAAGAAGAAGAATCTGAAAAACACGTGGATGCGGTTTATTGGTAAGCGTTTAATTCATCTTTGTGAATTATATACTAATATTCGATTTTAATGTTCATTTTGGAACGAATCAAAGGCAAAGGCACTCTGCTTTGTGTTTGTGACACAGCAATAGCTGCCAGCAGTTAATTGATGGGGCCAAGAGGCGGGATGCATGCCTGGATAATGTATTTATAAATTTTGATCCATCTTTTGTTTCAGTAATGTTACAGGATTCGTGTTTATCAGATCATATTGGTCAATATATTCAAGTGGAAGTCGAAGATCAAGATAAACAAAGCCTTCAGCGAGAAAGGAAAGTGTGTAGACGGATAACAGAAAGGAGCTCCTTTGAATGAATGATGAGAAATTTGATATCTTTTTGGTGATGATTGAGAGGGCAAACCTGCAGTCATTTCCTGAAAAAACCTATAGTGTGCAATCAAACAGCCTAACAGAGGTTGGTTGGTTTAACAGTGAGCTAAGATGCATGAGAGAGACTGTTGGTTTCTTGGAAGAATTTTGCAAGCAAAATGGGTCGGTGTTTGCCACGGCAGAACTCAGAAACTTGAAATTTAAATACAAACAAGCTAATATTGCAGCAAAGAAGAACCACAACGATAACAGGATTAATACATCTACTAATCCTGTAAAAACAATGTGGCAAATAATTAATCAGTTCCGTTCATTGAACGATGGGGGTGATGATCCAGCTCCAGTCTCGCCACAAGAGTTTAATGATTACATCGTGACAGCTGCTAGCAAGTTGGTGATTGATGTGGGGGTGACCGATACTGACCGAGAGAGTATTTGCCATTCAAAGGAGAGCGGTCAGACTTGTGGCAGGGCTGAAGTATAGGGAGGACTGCAGGAATGTCTTTCGCTCTCTTGGTATTCTCACCTTTCCCTCGGTCTACATTCTTTAAAATCTACTACATGTTAAATTGCATATAGATCAATATAGGCCAGGTAAAGATATGCACAATTACAATATAAGGTCAAAATTTGATCTGGATGTAGCACTCCGTAGATTAAAACAGTGTCAGGAAAGTTCTGACATTATGAAAAAAAAATATTTCAATAAACTCACTCTCTGCCAATTGAAAGTTTTAAGAATCGAGTGAAGAGATTTCTGCTGGGTAGAGCTTTCTATTCAGTGAACGAGTTCTTAGTCTGCGATTGAAATATTTCAGCAAATTTGTAAATACAATTATTTTTTCTTGTTAGTTTTATGTTTATGCAATATACTCATTTCAGGTGTAACATACAGCGACTATTTTAAATCTTCAATTTTAAGTGGTTGCTCGGGCGCCACCTTGGTTATAGTGGTGAGGTCCACTATACGGAACTGGCCTTGTTCTTCGGGGCCAGGTACCCAGAATAACTTCGCAGCCAGAGACGGTGGTTCCAGGGGTCACGCCTCTGTGTCTTATTAATAAACTCAAAGAAAATTCTAGAGGAATCAAACTACTGGTTAGCTATATACATCTATTTACACTATTTACGTGTTACTTCAATCTACGATGATATATCAGGTGAGAAATACAAGAAGGAGGCGGTGATTCAGTTCGGGTTAAAGCATACGGATACGGTAAGACGGTTAGTACGGTTTTTCGGGTACGGATCAAGCGGCGAGTCGATCAACAGTGAAGCAGCGAAAGATAATGCATGGTTAATAACAAGATAAGAGATGAAAGCTACAGGCTAGTCCGGTATAATGCAACTAATTAATGATAAATACGAAAATTAATGCAAACCAAGTGATGTGCGATGCAGGATGGAGGGGACAGCATCTATGACTTCGGAGCAGGGCACACACGGCACGGTTTTTGTTCGAAACGTAATGCAACAAACCGTGACCGCCAACTGCAGGTGTCTCGGGAAATTACGGCCGTTTGTTTCAAACAGACCGTCATTCCGGAGCCAACAACAATTCTTGGCAACCCCCGGTAGTTTTACGATAATCCCAGAATCCCGGCACAAGGTGGCAACGTTGATTTAAAACAGTGGCCACTCTATACCACGGTTTCTATTCCGGCGATTCTCGTCACGGTGCGCTTGCGAATCACCGACCCCACAGTGACTTACCGCCGGCTGAAGGTGTCTCAGGAAACTACGGTCATTAATTTCAAATAGACCGCCAATTTCAGAGGCAACACCCGTCGACAAATCCGCGGTGGTTTTACGATCACCCCCGAATCCATAGAAATCTTAATATATATATGTACTCTATATAGTATATATCTATGCCCGAATCCCAGCGCGAGGTGGCAACGTTGATTTAAAACAGTTACCACTCACACTGCATACTGAGGGCTCTCGCCACGGAGCATTCACAAAACACTGCACTGGCCCGGCACTATACCTGTGGAGACGGTGCTCTCCCTTTCATCCCTACTTACGGTAGTCTTCGGAGTGGTCACTGCTGCACGGTCGACACGACTGCCTCTACGTACGTCTACTGTGGCAGCTGAAAAAAAAAAAATTCCGCTCGTTATAAATGATTCGGTCGGTCAGGTTCGGGAAGACTCGGTTCTACTGCGCGGTACCTATACGATTTAACTGGCTTGTGTTAATAATGGTCTTGTTGAAATTCAGTAATTTTCTTCATTCTGTTCTGTTCTGTTCTGTTCTGTTCTGTTCTGTTCTGTTCTGTTCTGTTCTGTTCTGTTCTGTTCTGTTCTGTTCTGTTCTGTTCTGTTCTGTTCTGTTCTGTTCTGTTCTGTTCTGTTCTATTCTATTCTATTCCATTAATAAATATTTACATATGCTTTGATTATTTTTTGAGATGCTTTCATTTACCCTCTTTTTACATAATCTACACAATAAGGAGTGAACTAGAGTCGTACGTCGGAGCTGACAAGCACAATTCATTTTCTTCTTCTCGATCGCACTCATAGTTTTTTTTTAGAAAAAGACTAAAAGATTTCATGTATGATTTTAAATGATCAAATGAATATTCAAAAGTTCTGCTGTTTTATGAAAATGCTCCTAAATTATTAGTGATTTCATGATTAAAATAAACATCTTGAGGTTTTGTGCGTTTTTATTGGCTTAAAAAGGGCATTTGAGACCATTGATCAGCAAAGACTGCTCAAAGTTTGCGATAATTATGGACTCAAGGGAATTGTGCTCAATTGGATTGAGAGTTATTTAAGTGGTAGATCCCAAGTTACAGAAATAGGGGATAAAGTGTCAGATAAAAGGAAGGTTGATTTTGGAGTGCCGCAGGGTAGTGTGCTCGGCCCATTGCTTTTCATTCTCTATATTAATGACATTTGTAGATATATAACAAAATGTAATGTTAGTGTATATGCGGAAGACACATTAATTTCAGTATCTGGTGACAATATGGAAGAGCTTGTTCGAACTATGAATGAAGAGTTGGGTATTTTAAATGAATGTTAAGTTAAATTCTACAAAAACCAAGAGTATGATATTTGGAACTAGACATAGATGTAGCCTCTTTAAACAAGCAAATTTGAAAGTAGAAATGAAATCTGAACCCATTGAGAAAATTGATATAACTAGTTACTTAGGGATTCAGTTGGACTCTCAATTAAATTTGCAGGAGCATATAGGGTACATGTGTAGGAAACTGGGGAAAAAAATTGGATACTTCAAAAGAATATCGAAAAAACTGTCCTATTGGACTAGAAGAGTTATATACAATACAATAATTTACCCCCAGTTGACCTATTGCATGTCTTTATTAATTTTCTGTAATAACGAGGATATAAATAAACTCCAAATACTGCAAAATAAGGCCATGAGAATTTTGTTGAGCTGTAGCATTTATACTAGCGTTGATGATATGTTAAAAAAATTGAAATTTTTGAATGTCAAACAAATGGTAGAAAAAGCAAATTTAATTTTAATTTTCAAAATTTTAAACGATAAATTATAATTTAAGAGAAGGGGATCATTTGTTTATTGACCATTTCAATACCACCAATCTGAACAAATCAATAGATGTGATGGGTGTCAGATGGTACAAAAACCTTCCCATAATGATCAAAGCTTCGAAAACTGTCAAGCAATTTAAATCTAGGTTAAGAAAAATTTGTTTTCGGATGTATCCTGTATTATTTTTCGGGTTTGTTTTCTTTGTCTCCAATTGATTTTATTTTTCATATGTGATAATATGGAAGATTTTTTTATACTAGCAATTTTGCTAAATAAATGTTATTATTATTATTGAGAAGAATTATGTTTTCTGAACAAACGGATCGTGTTAACAAATTTCCTTTAAAATTGGTTGACAAAATGTGGAGAATCCTTTCGATGAATTCTTTTGCATTGGAGCTCAATGTGCCAATTATTTGTCTTCCATATATTCTGACAACTTTGAGAAGATCACTTCAAATTATTTTTATTGCTACTTCTAGATAAACATTAGGATATGAAAGCACGTCAAATAAGAATGTTTTAATATTGTAGGTATGTATTTGTCAGATATAACTCGATCAATTTCATAATCGATATAATGTTGAAATACGGGACAAAACATATCACGGTGAAAAATTCACAATTAAGTCTGAAATTCGGAATTCAGAAAATATGGGGTCTGGCAACGTTACACAACAAAAATACATCATTCAATTTAATTTGAATCTGATTTGCATACATTCGTAGGTTGTTGTTCCGCTAAGAATATGGTACGAACGACCTACTAACCTCAAATTGAGAATTATTTTGGATGTTCAGTTTATATTATTATAGTTTGATTGAATTCCTGAGATCTCCATCTAATTCTAAATTCTAATCATCCATTCAGGAGTCCTCCAAAAGTGAAGTAATTACCCAATTTTCTATTGGAACTTCACTATCACAGATATGAAATTTAAGAGTATGAACAGACATTGGGAAAAGGATTTGGGATAATTTTATAAGAATGTTGACCAACATTTTTAATAAAGGTTCAGTGCGCAATTTGTGCTCAAAAGGTATTCAATTGAAGCATAAGAAAATATGTTCTCCTTTAGCAGAGGTTTTTAATGTAAAATCAATCAAAGATGGTCTATTAGACTATTCAAAGAGAACAGGATTATTTGAAGTTCCTGAACTCATCAGCCCTAGTGGATTCACGAAATTACGAGAGCAGTGTGTTTTTAAAACTGCAGAATTAATAAAAGAAGCTCAAAATGCAACCAGAACTAGAAAAATGGTGGAAATTTTTGATGAATTGTCGGACTCTCTATGTAGAGTAGCAGATTTAGCAGAATTTATACGAATAGCGCATCCTTCACCACAATTTCGAGCTGCAGCTGAGACAACTTGCTTGTCAGTTAGTGAAATTGTGGAAAAATTGAATACCAACAGAAAACTATATGATAACTTGAAAAAAAGTGTAACACTTGGCGATGTTACTGCAACAACAGAAGTAGATAATCTTGTTGGACATTTATTCTTATTTGATTTTGAACAAAATGGGATTCATTTATCAGAGAATTTGAGAAACAAAGTTGTTTTGTTAAATAATAGTATTTTAAATTTAGGACAGCAGTTTGTAGCTGGCAGTGATTTACCAAGAATTGTACCAAAGAAAGTGATTCCATCTAATTTTCAGGGATCATTTAGTTCAGAAGGTGATAATATAGTAGTTTCTGGATTGTTGGTTGATTCAACAGATCCTGTGATACGTGAATTAGCTTACAGGATATATTATTATCCAGATAAAAATCAAGCAATCATTTTAGAAAATCTAATTCAGCATCGACTTGAGTTGGCTAAAATTTGTGGTTTTAAATCTTATGCTGAAAGAGTTTTGAGAGGAGGAACAATTGATAATACTTCAGATGTTATGAATTTCTTAGAAATTACTTCAAATGATATCCAACAATTTTCAAATTCAGACTTTGAACTTATGAGTAAAATGAAAAGAGCAGAAAGTATTGGAGAGGAATTAGCAATATGGGATATACCTTATTATGTAATGAAAGCTAAACGTAATTGGTTTAGAGTGAGACAAGAAGAGTACTGTCCATATTTCTCACTTGGGGCATGTATGGAAGGATTAAATATAATTTTTGAAAATTTATATGGAATTTCTTTAGTTAACTGTCCCATATTAGAAGGAGAATGTTGGTCAAATGATGTATATAAATTAGCAGTAGAGCATGAAACAGAAGGAATTCTTGGTTATATTTACTGTGATTTTTATGAAAGAATTGGAAAACCAAATCAAGATTGTCATTTCACAATAAGGGGAGGGAAAGAATTATCTGATGGTTTGTATCAGATCCCAATTGCTGTTTTAATATTAAATTTTAGGACCCCCACATGGGGAACACCTTCTTTATTAACCCCTCATAATGTAGATAATCTGTTTCATGAAATGGGACATGCAATGCATTCTATGTTAGCTAGAACAAAGTATCAACATGTCACAGGTACAAGATGTAGTACCGATTTTGCAGAGGTACCTTCAGTGCTCATGGAGTATTTTGCTGCAGACCCTAGAATAATAAAACTTTTCGCAAGACATTATGAAACAAATGCTTCTATTCCAGAAGAGATGTTAGAGCGCCTATGTGCATCAAAAAAGGTTTTTACTGCCTGCGAGACTAAAATGCAGATATTCTATTCAGTGTTAGACCAATTATTCCACAGTGAGGATCCTTATTCCAAAAATGAAACTGAAGCTATATCAGTTATCCAAGAACAATATTATGGGTTGAAATATGTTCCCAACACTGCATGGCATCTACGTTTCAGTCATTTAGTAGGATATGGAGCTAAATATTACTCGTACTTAGTGTCTCGATCAGTTGCTCATTCTATATGGCATCATTATTTTCAATCTGACCCATTGAACAGAAAAAATGGAGAGAGTTATCGTAGAGATTGTTTGGCACATGGTGGTGGCAAAAATCCAAAAAGATTAGTAGCAGATTTTTTAAAAATAGAACCTTCTCCAAAAGTTCTCGCAAACTCTTTAGTAACTGAAATTAGTGAGAATTATAATGCTGTCACAAAATTTTTTGAATCGTACAAGATCTGCTGAATGAATGATCAATATGAAATTATTGAAATATGTTTTTTTTTTATTCTACTTTTGAATCTAAACGGCTCCATAAATTTTATTATCACATGAAAAAAAATTATGCTTTTAGTTTTAAAAATATTTATATATAGTATGTACAGTGACCGCAAGTTGACAATAAGTATATTCAAGTTTATTTATCAAATTGTTTGACAAGTAACTTTGATTGAGTTAAAATTACTTGACAAAAAGTATTAGAAGTAATAAAATTAGTTAATTAGCAAATCTAAATATTTTTAATTGTCCCTTTTCATAAATGTTCAGTTTCAAGCAAGTTAAATGCAGTAAGCAAGGTACTTTTTTAATAGATATAAAGATATTAGAGATTCTTACTTCACAGATCAAATGTTTTCTTAATTTGCTGATATTCAAATAGTACAAATTTATATTGCTGATTTCATAGAAAATTTTATTAATTTTTTGTCCACATAAATCACTTAAAATAAACAATCTCTTACATTTATCGTATTTTTGTAACAAATTATAATATATACTCTAGTTAGTTCATAATATTTTATTTACGTAGTATGAAAGAATATCGTAAATTCAAATGAAAATTTTAGAAAAATAATTTTTCAGTATGGATGACCTCTTAAATAGTTTCCTTTTCCTGAACACTACACAAATTCATTCTAGGAATACTTTTTTCAGATGTATACATGTTTGAAAAACACAAGTTAAACTATATTATAACAAAATAAATAATCTTCATAATACATTTAAATTATTTTAGAAATTGCTATTGCACCTTTGCAACCCATTTTTATGACTTCAGTCAACGCAGAATAAAATGGAGCTTGTTCAGCTCCATGGTCAATACCAGTATCATGGTGCTCCTGTTCTTCATCTCTAAATTGTTTTATTGTCGTAAGTAGGGACTTATTATTTTCTGGTTCATCCAATAAAGTTCTAATCTGATCATTGTAATGATCAACAATAACTGTTTCAACAGCAACAGTACAGGCCATTGCAGCTTTTTCACCCATAAGAGCTGTGCTTGCTCCCAAAACAAATCCAGCTACATTCCAAATGGGAGTCATAACTGTTGGCCTTACTCTATGCTCAGGAATAAGTTCTTCAAATTTCGCTCGATGTTTTTTCTCTTGATCCCACATATGCTTGATTATAACTCCTTTGGTTGTACCGCCAAGTACTGCCATCTGACCAGCATAAATTTGATCAGCACCTAATTCTCCAGCATGATTTACTCTTATTATTTCATCTATTTTCGATTTAGTAGAATAAGATAATGACAATTTTCTTACTTCATAGAATTTTAGAGGTAATTTTCGACTGACTTGGTTCATTTTCACATCCTAGAAAGAATATATTATGTCAAAATTAATTTAGGGAATGCCAATAGATTTAGAGTTGATGAGTATGTGAAGTAAGATAAGAAATAATACAGAATACATTTTCAAGTCAATAACAACCTTTCATATACTTAATGAGTAATTTGTCTTGGCAAAACAAACAGCCATTTAGGTATTATTGTAAATCATAAGAGCTGTAATATGAAACCCCAAAAAAAAACTTAATTAAATATCTGTCTGGATTATCCAACCATCAATACATGGTCATTTAAAATTAATTGTAAATAAAGTATTTTACGGAAGAAAGCCCAACCCATTATTCTTTATAGAGAACTTTTTCATTCAAAATTGAATAAAATAAAATCTTTTCTTCCTTTTGCTCATTTTTATATTGATGAGGTTTAATGATTTCATCTGTTTTTTTATGTTCAGATAATAATGCAAATATTGCCAGCAAAACTAAAAGAAACAACATGAAATAAAAAATTACCATGAATACCTACTCTGCTTGAATGTTTTGAATGAAATGAGTTATTATATTTTAAAATTTTTCTGATGTAGAACAGCTCTCCTAAAAGTACAGTGTACTTCTGAGAGTAACTGTTTTTTTTGGTAGGATCTCTGTTTGTCTGGTCATGTAATTGAATATTTTAGTTTTTATCAAGTAATAGCTTCAAGTATTGGTTTATACCTATTATTGATAAACTGTTATTTTGGTTGAGCAATTATTCATTATTATTAAATCCTACTTTTAGAAAATGTTGCTATGAGGGTGAAATAATAATTTACACCACGTTATTCTTTTAGAGAAGTTTGACAAATCAGTTATCAATGCAATAATAAAACTTATATATAATGAATTTCCACTAAAAACTCAGCAAAAATGTATTATTTTGTTATAGTTTCCACAAGTTGGAAGACTTTCCCTAAAACTTTTATCAAAATGGACATTTTAGAACCTAATCAAATATAGGTACCTAGTTGTGCAACTTTACATCATACATTTTAACTGTTTGGAAAACATTATTTTTTTAGTCACCTTGAGTTAAATAAATAATTCATCTTCTTCCAACGAAAATGTACGTCGCATCTTAGATTCCCTGTTTATTTTAAATTGTACATAATCAATGGATTGGTATTATGTGATTTGTTGATTCAAATGATGTTTTCATCAGATATTTTATTTTTTAATCCTAACCTACAAGGTGCTTACTTTTTATGTAGTTTGTTAACTAAAAATAAGTACGAAAATTGTGATGGTATCGGATGGAACCCCATTCAATTCAATAGCTCAGCCAATTATCTAAAGTTTACAGCACATCCTACGTAAAAATATTCAAACAAATCAGTTTATTTGCTTAGCTCCTGGGTGAAACATCTAACAAAAAACATAGAAACTGTTTAATTATAAATAACACTATTTTATTTGTTTCACAGTTACGTGTTTCTAAAAAGTAACAAAATATTTCCGATTAAATTAAAATCCGAAACCTTTAAAACCTCTATCCCGAGAACCGTAAAATGAATGATGCCTTATCTGTTTTTTACGAAGAAACTCAAGGTGACTACAAAATATATATAATTGAAGCTAATACTTACAACACGAAATCAAAACTTACTCATTCAATATCTTCATGCAAATATGATAACTTATTCTTTATATAAAATTTTCAATATATATATTTTTCACATAACCTCCTTTTCACTGACATCATCAATCATAACCTTATAATTTGTTTATAGATTTTCTACATGTTCCATTTCAAATTTCTGAAGTGGATATAGAGGAAACACTTTCTACAAATTGGGCGCTTACATTCTACAAGAATTACGTTTCGAAAAATAAACCTTTAATAATAAAAAATGGATGTGCTGCTTTTCATGCTTATGGAAAATGGAATTTTAATTATTTTAAGTAAGTAGTTGTTGATACCTAGGTACCTAGGTATATAATTATAAAAAATGTATGAATATACGATTACAAGGTGAAGAACTTTAAATAGAAAATAACAGACTATTGCAATATATCGAAAGACAAGAGTGAACAGCGAGGAAATTGTTTATATAGTAGTATTATATATATATATATATATATATATATATATATATATATATATATATATATATATATATATATATATATATATATATATATATATATATATATATATATATAGATATATATATATATATATATATAGGGGAGAGTAGGGTAAAGTGGAATAGTGGGGTAAAGTGAAATTATGTTATTACATTCCATTAAATGGCTCCACCGGTTGGTGTAGTTGCTTAGAATGACACATTTGATGTTTTATATCTGCGGTTTATGTTCGATGACAAGTTAAACGTCGTTGCTAAATTTTATCTTAAAAAGAGTTGTTTTTTGTGGTTCATCTGTAATATTGAGAGGTAAGTATGTAGCGTATAACATTGGTTTGTTTGATGTAATCGAAATTTTGATTCTGAGCATAGATGATGTTATAATATATCTACAAAATAGTGCGCGCGAATAGTTGGAAGGTTATGTTTCAAAATATTTATCCGGTAATTTCATATGGGTGGAATGTTGGGGCAAAGTTAAATGACAACAAAGTGAAATATTTCACTTTTCCCAATCCTTTATTTTGGCAGACAGATACCTATCTATAATGTGGTTTGTTGTTACAGGTTGGCAATGCGCGTATATAAACGAAAAATCGAGCAGCAGAAGCCATGAAAGATGCTGTGATAGCGGTGAGACTGAGCTTGCTCAGTCATAACAAAGCTGCCAGACAATATGGAATTCCAGTAGATGCTAGTTTTTGTTATTAGTTAAATGTCGAGAATAAACATAAAATTAATACAATGGGAGTTTTGTTTCATTTATTGTTACAGTAATATCACTTTGCCCTGTTTATGATTTCACTTTGCCCCATTTGATGGGGTAAACTGAAATGATGCCCCATTCTCAAAATAAGCTGAATAGTTTCTGATAGCAATGGTTATTTTTTTAGGATTCATTCAGTATGTGTCCACATGAACTAGTAATACTATACTATGACTATCTTTAACTAAAATCAAAATATCTGGGAGATACGAATTTTTATTTGTTAGCTATTCCACTTTACCCTACTCTCCCCTATATATATATATATATATATATATATATATATATATATATATATATATATATATATATATATATATATATATATATATATATATATAAAATATATATATATATATATATATATATATATATATATATATATATATATATATATATATATATATATATATATATATATATATATATATATATCTAATATATAAAATTCTCGTGTCGCGGTGTTAGAAGTTAAACTCCTCCGAAATGGATCGAACGATTCTCATGCAATTTTGTGAGCATATTAGGTAGGTCTGAGAATCGGCTAACATCTATTTTTCATCCCCTAAATGTTAAGGGTGGTCCACCCCTCAAATTAATTTTTCTATTTTTCAAACAAAATTTTCTGTTCTATTTTTTTATGATACAGCAATCAAAAATACATACAACCCTAAATTTTCACCCCTCTTCAATCAACCCCTATTTTTTATTTGTTAAATTCCTCCGAAATGGCTCGACCGATTCTCATGAAATTTTGTATGCATATCGGCTAGGTCTGAGAATCGGGCAACATATATTTTTCATCCGTTTTTTCATGATACAGCATCCAAAAATACATACAACCCTAAATTTTCACCCTTCTACGATCAACCCCTATTTTTCATTTGCTAATTAAAAGCTTCAATTTTTTTGGAAAGATTTTTATTTTGTCATGACTTAGAATAAAAAAAATCATATTACTTTCAATTTTTTACCCTTCTACGATCAACGCGATTTCCATCGCGATTCTCATTTTTTTTATTTTATCCACAGATCCGCAATAGGATTGCAAGATGTCAATCGAAAATAACAATAGTCGGTCCGAGAATAGGTCGTAATACATTGTTCATACCCCTAAGTGATTAGTGGTATGGTGGTCCACCCCAAACATTTTTATAAATTTTTCGGACAAAATTTTTATTTTTATTTTTTTATGATGTTGCATTAAAAAATACATAAAACTCTAATTTTTCACCCTTCTATCAACAACCCATATTTTTAAATAGCCATTTTAATAATTTAAACGTTTGCCGGGTCAGATAGATTAATAGATAGATAGATATAATGATAGATAGATAGTTAGATAGATAAATAGATAGAAGTATAGATAACTATTTAGCAGTGGCGGCTCGTGAGGTTTTGGTTTAAGGAGGCTACAAGAGGTGTTAAAAAATACACCATAGGCGAAAATTTTTAGGATTTCAAGGTCAAGGCCTTATAATTTAAAGAAAATCAAAGTAAAACAAGCACCCTAAGCTATTAATTTGTTTGGAAAAAATTTCACTTTCGAGTGTCTACCTTAAGACCTACAACTCCTATTTACAATATTCACAAAAACTCTTCTCAGCCAATTAATCAATTCATCTATTCATCAAATTATTTTTTCTTTCACAAAATAGGTACCTACCAACCTACTTAACGAATTTGTTACTTATTCGAGGAATTAATCAATTGTTGCTCAGCAAGAAGCAACGGGGAGGTGAGAGTTTTTTCTTGCCAAAAATAAAATAGGACCCTCCCAAAAATAGATTAAAATAAAATTCTTGTCATAAAAGTAAAACAAAATAAAAATAAAAAGGTTAACTGGAAAATTAGCCGAAAATCTGGTAAACAAATTTTTATTGAGTAAGTCGAAGAAATGCAGTTCTTTCAAATCAGAGAACCTTATTTCTATTTGACCCCTAATAGTATCCAAAATTTCATAAAATATTTGCTTATAGTGAAGCTCCATATCTGCGAAACTGAATGTCTTTCGTTTTGGGCTAAATTAAGTCATATCATCAGTAGTTTGAAATACAGAAAATAGTTTTTTAAAATAAACTTCTGCACGAAATTCTGAAATTCTTTCCTAAAGAAACTTGAGCCGATTTCGTGAGTAAATCTCAGCTGAAAACTTGTGCTGTAAGACTTGAAAAAGTATTTCTGTTTGTTCAAAAATTAATTTAAAGATGTTTAAAAAATATATAAATTCCTTATCTTGTAAGTAAGATATTAATCCGCGTGCGGTATTCAAAGTTACTTTATCGGTGAAAAATTCCTCACTTTCAACTATAGAATTAAATCGTCAAATCCTAAGCGGCCCCAAACAGAGACATTTTCCCTAGTAAAAAGTAAACACTGCCTACAAAATAATTTATTTTTTACCTGTGATCCTGTTAGGCAAGGATGTCTCTCATAATTTCTGATATTAAAACCGCGATTTTGTTGTCTGTTACGCTGCACCAAATTGTTTAATTCAGGGGTAGGTCGCAATGTTTTAATCAAAACTTTATCCTCATAACTTGGTGCACTAAAGTTATGGGATAACAAATATTCCACTAAGTCATTGAAATTTTTGAAATTAACTTCAGTAACCAAACTCATTATAAAACAATACGCGAGCAAAATAAGTAAACAAACTGTTTTCGGCCATTAGTCACTACGATTAAAAATGCTATCCAACGAATTCACTCGATTTTACCCGAAAGTCTATAGTTGTAATTGGTCGACATTGTGTGAGACTTAGGCTCCATCGGTGTTGCCATTTACATGTGTTTTGCTTTTCTATTGCAATGAAGTATTCATTCGCAGTATTTGCACCGTGTTTGCTTTTCTGTGGCAGGCATAATGAACGTTAAGAATATACCTTTTTAAGCCTCCGCAGCGTTGCCACAAATCTTGAAATGAATGAAATGCAGTAAATGTAAATACCTTCAATCGTGATTAATAAATTATATTATATAATGTAGGTTGAAAGGAAGGTAGGTGCATAAAATAATATGATTTTGATTAATATGAATATGCTGAATGCTGACTGTTCAATATTAGTGATACACGGAATATTATTGAGGAGGAGGCTTAGCCTCCTCAGCCGCTTTCGAATAGCCGCCCCTGCTATCTAGATAAATAGATAGATAGTTAGATTGATAGAGATACATCGGCAGATAGATGAATAGATAGAAAGATAGATAGATAAAAGTAATTTATATATGGCAGAACAACGTTTGCCGGGTCAGATAGATTGATAGATAGATATGTAGATAGATAGATAGATAGAACGATAGATAGAAAGATAAAAATAATTTAAATGGCAGAACAACGTTTGCTGGGTCAGCTAGTATATATATATATATATATATATATATATATATATATATATATATATTATATATATATATATATATATATATATATATATATATATATATATATATATATATATATATATATATATATATAGATATATATATATAGATATATATATATATATATATATATATATATATATATATATATATATATATATATATATATATATATACAGCGCTATTCAAATTCGAGTCTATGCATGGAGATTTCGATAACGGTAAGATATAGAGGGATGGTTAAATGAAGCCAAAGTAGCATATTTCAGAGGTCAATTAAATTGATAAAAGAAATCTGATCTAGCTTCTCTAGTTCTGGAAGTTATACAGGAAAAATCGAAAATTTCAAAATTCTTCTTTTGCATACCTATACCTTTTTATTTTAAGAATTTTTTTCAAACATATTGTCACTTTGCCATTTCAACTTTTTGTAGGCTATCCAAATATCTTAATAAAAATTATATAGAGGGTATCGTATAAATTGGGACACCCTCAACTTTTAATTTTCAAATACGGACCTGTATTTTTATTGCATTTTTTCGAATGCCAAGAGTCACGTTTCATATTGTCGTAGTAGTTTCATCTGAATTACATAAGTAGTGTTTTGGAAATATTGAACTATTACCAGTAAAATTTCAACATTTTCCAAAATTTCATTTGTAATTTTGAAAAAATATCATAGAATAAGGTATAGAATGCCTAGTATTAGTTCAATATTTCCAAAACACTTTATGATTTAGATAAAAATAGAACGCCAATATGAAACAATGATTCTTAGCATTTGAAAAAATGCAATGAAAAATACAGGTCCGCATTTGAAAATGAAAACTTGAGGGTGGCCCAATGCTTACGATACTGATACACATTTTATTCATATATTTGGAAAGGCTACAAAAAGATGCCAAGGCACAAAGGCAAAATTTTTAAAAAATCTACTCTTTAAAAAATTTCCAAACTTTCTACAATGTTATTATCTTTATTATTATCTAAAATTTTTGAATCATTGTAATCCATGTTGTGATACGTGCGTGTTGTCTTGGTGTAGAAGAATTTTGTTTGTTAATTTTGCAATAATCGCAATTCTGTGATGTTTGATGAAAATAAAACGCCAATATGAAACATGACTCGTGGCATATGAAAAAATGCAATAAAAATTACAGGTCCGTATTTGAAAATGAAAAGTTGAGGGTGACCCAATGTGTATGATATCCTGTATATACATTTTATTCAGATATTTGGAAAGGCTAAAAAAAGTTGCTATGGAAAAGTGGGAAAATTTAAAAAAAAATTTCGTAAAATGAAAAGATAGGCAAAAGGAGAATTTCGAAATTCAAGGTGAGCGAGCCACCTTGTATATATATATAAATATATATATATATATATATATATATATACACAAGGTGGCTCACCACATTCGTATTCAATTCAAGCACAGACATATGTGGGTCCATGAGGAGCATATTCCAAAATTATTTTGAAATATACAGAGTGATCCAAAAGAAAGGTACAACCTTCTTATTTGAAACACTAAATTATTAAAAAATGTAATTTGAACATTCGTTTACATGCATTATAACAGGTCCCTCATACTGGGGGAAAAAAAATCTTCAAGTATAAATTTTTAAAAAACCTAAATTACATGTGTGATAAATGAGTTGTAAATATCGTATATTATTACGATGAATGACGGCCAGCTTTTTGAATAAGAAAAACTTTTCATATAAAAGATACACAAAATCTCCTAGTGTTTAAAAATTATGATGCTAATACGATACTTTAGAAATAGAAAGAAATAATAATAAAACTGTCTTGAAATTGCATATTGCTTTGAAATATGGAATAAGAGATTGCTTTTCAAATATAAATAATAGTATTTGACTTTAGAACTATGCAAATGAAAAAACGCTATATAAAATGTAGCTAAAGAATAATCGTACCTATTATACAATATAAACAAATAATTTTTTAAATCTTGTGTACTAGAACTGCTTTTTTTAGGAAACTTTGTGTGATTAGAAATAAATAAAACGTAGACTATAAATGTATACGAATAATAAATATTTTAAAATCATGAGATAACTAGAAGTATTTACTCATTTAGAAACATATAAACCTCTATCGGATTAAGAAAAATAAAATATAGAAGATGATCATGTACATTGATAAATATTTTTTCAAAAAACACATAACTTTGAATAAAATTTTTTGTTATAGGGAAAACATAATAAGCGATACGCCCCCTACCGGTGTCGAATATTACTAGAGCATGGGAGATAGATTGCTTTGTTTACATCTGTTTACGTGTATTTTATATGAGAAGTTGTTGAGTTTTAATTGTATTTTGGATCGTTTACAAACGTTCAGAAGAGATGAATCACTATTGTAGTGTATTCTATTGTTCATATTGGGCAAAAAAAACCGAATATAGCTTACATACCTTTCTGAAAGCTGGACAATTCCAAGTTGCATTCCAAACAAAGTTGGGAAACAAGGAAATGATGGACAGAAGAAAGGTGTGGATTCATAAATTGAAGTTTGAAAAAAAATGTCTGAATATAAGAGAGTTGTTCTTTACAGTTTACTGAGAATAATTATTTTCCCTGCACTAAGTTTGTGGATTTTTCCATATAGAATTATACCAACTAATGATGTGCAATTTTCAGCTAACCGAAAACGTAGAGTTTTTGAAGTCCAATGCTATTCTAACGAAAAATCTTCCACTTTTATCGGAATCTGAACCTGGGCCATCATCCAGAGATTCTAGATTATTGTATTTTCTTTCATGTAACAACCAGAGATACTATTAAAATAATAATAACAAATGATGTTTATTTGCACAACCAAAATAAGAGTTTATCATAACATCAAGAATATGAAATAAATCTGGACTCTATAGCTAGGTAAAAACTAAAATATTCAATTATATAATCAGGAAAACAGAGATTCTATCAAAAAAACCAGACTCTCAGAAGTCCACCGTACTTTTAGGATAGCTGTTATACGTCAGGAAAATTCAAAAAATATAATAACTTATTACGTTCAAACCATTCAAGCAGAGTATTCATATTAATTCTTCTTTTATTTCATGTTGTTTCTTTCAGTTTAGCTGGTAAGTACTTAGTTTTGTCGATTATACTCAAAAATTCTTCAGTTCGTAATGAAAGTAGACATGTCAGAGATGTTTTCTTGAAACTTTTGAAAGTTTTTTTATTTTTTAAATAAATAGGTGTTTTATCATACAGCCTTTTCATGAGGTATACATAGTTCCTTCAACCAATTAATTTATTCGTCCTCTACTTTATTTTATTATTGATTTTCATGTTCAATGATAAAAACTCAGTGTAAATTTCAACTTGATGTAGGTAGGTTATCTACTGTTGAACAGAGATAAAATTGTCCTCAATCCAAACACAATATATCACAGGAAAATACAAAGTGCAAAAAAAACACAAATTACGACGATAAACGTTCCAAAACTCAAAACGAAATGAACGTAAATACCATTACAACAAATGTAAACAAACAGCTAATCTCCCATGCTCTAGTACCGATATTAGTCGTTCCGGCGCTACGATCTTAATTTCGGACGCCTATAGAATGTAGCCAAAGAATATTCGTATACAGTATAAACAAATAATTTTTTAAATCTTGTATATTAGAACTGCTTTTTTAGGAAACTTTGTGTGAGTAGAAATAAATAAAACGTAGACGATGGTCTACAAAATTCTAGGAGGCATACAAATGGCTCCTATTGTCCCTATTGTAGTGGGAAGACCATGTAGTACATTATATGCGACCAGCGTTTTATATATTGCTCCACTTGCGGTTGCAATGTATGTCTGAATAACGATGATATTTTCCACATTTCTTCAATGCAACAAATCAAAACGGATCTTTTCCGAATTACAAATTTTATGCACCGAGCATCGAGAAAAATTTTTTGTTTGGTATAATGAAATGGTAAATTAAAATTTTATTTTTAATATGGTATAAGTATTATTTAATATGGTTATTCTGAAGATTTGTAGAAAATATTATGTACGACGTATTGATGATAATTTGAATGTGAATTTCATATAAAATTTTTCTCCAGTTGATATTTCCAAACTTTCTTATTATTTCATGAAATATCGAACGAACAAATGTTAAACTTTTTCACTGTACGCCACTGACAATTCGAATAAGTTCATTAGTACACTCGATGAATTATTTTTGGGTTGAATTCCCTTGTGGAGTTTTTAGGAAGTTTTTCCCGTTGACCGCAAAAACTATTGAAAAACATTTCTTGAAATATCATTCCATACCATTGAAAGTAGTATTCCATATATTTAGTTTTGATCATTACTACAATTAGATGAGCAGCAGCTATTTTCTAGTTTTAATTTTAAAAATTGAATTTACGTATTCTGTAAATAACCCGTCCTTTTGTTTCTTGAAAAATGAAAATCGATATGATTAAAACTTTTTTCGTTACATGAAACGAATCGAATGCTTAAATAGATGTGAATATTGAGAAATACAAGTAAATTGAAGAATGAATGATTTGGAAGAATGCGAAATTTTTTATAATAGATCTCATATTTGCTTTTTCTGTTTGATTTTATGTATGCCACAAGCTTTAATTTGAATCGTAGATAAAACAAGAATGCCATATACCTGAAAGGAAAACATATTTTTCTTTTAAATAATCAAATTGAAAGTTTGATTAATCTCTTAGATGGAAATACCAAAATATTTCTAAAATTTCATGTATGCAAATGAAACTAAATTCACTTTATCTTTCAACAACTGGGATAACGCAGTTACACCCGACGAAATTAATTTGTGGTTTCCCTAAGTCAAATAAAGATTTCCGATAATTATAGAAATGCAACACAGTAGCACCTAATCTTCAAAATGAAATTGATGCATTTCATATTTCTTTAATCATTTATATTGACCAAACGATAAACTTATCAATCAAAACTGTTATTCAATCAAATCTTTCCAGATGTAATTACGAACAAAAATCTGAAATTTCACAAAACCTATAAGGTAATTATATGAATATAAATAATTAATTGAATTTATGATGCCTGGATACCTTTTACTAATGATTTGTACATATATTCAATTTGGTGATATTGAATAATTTATGGAACTTTTTTCATATAAGATTCACAAAATTTTTTTATGGAAGAACAGAATAACTTATGTAAGTTTTTTCCTATAAGAGCAAAGAAACAAACTAACATTTTTTACAGATTAGCATACGACCTAGTGAGTTTATCAAATATAACTTAGATCTAGTGAGTTTATCAAATATAACTTAGATCAAGTGTAAACTGTCAATGATAAAATAATACGAATTCAAAATTTTTTCACTTATGAATGCTTTCCCTGAGCAAGTCGTAAGAAATAAAATCTGATGAAAAAAATTTCATTCATCTTATAGGAAAAAAGTTACATAAGTTATTCTGTTCTTCCATAAAAAAATTTTGTGAATCTTATATGAAAAAATAAATATAGTGAAACATAAGCCAAGTATTTTATTATAAAGTTTATACTTTATTCTTTATGATGTTTCACCAAGTGATGTGCAAGAATTCAATCTCAGTTATATATATATATATATATATATATATATATATATATATATATATATATATATATATATATAAATATATATATATATATATATATATATATATATATATGAGATATATATATATATATATATATATATATATATATATATATATATATATATATATATATATATATATAATATATATATATATATATATATATATATATATATATATATATATATATATATTATATATATATATATATATATATATATATATTATATATATATATATATATATATATATATATATATATATATATATATATATATGAATATATATATATATATATATATATATATGTATATATGGTTTCGATTTTTCTTTGCTTTCTTAGACCTTTTACATATATTTTCTTCTTGATTTGTTTTCTTGGGTAATTAAGTCTATTTACGATGGTATATCTATATTTACATACACATTAAGAAATGTTTTAACGTTTCAGCAATCACAGTTGCCTTCATCAGAAATTTTTTTTTGTTCCGTAAACAAGAGTGGAAAATTAATTCAAAATTACATGTATTAGATATAAAACGAAAACACTGTTGAAAGAATGTGGGACAGTATACGTTCGAATTAAACTAAAAAATATAATGTGCAGTGAAATTCACTGCACATTATATTGTGCTTGTGTGGCAATATTAATTTACAAGGTTTCGGTTTATCTGACACGTTTTAGACAGTTTAACATACTGTTAATTTCAGTGTATCTATTGAAATTTACAATTATTGTTCTCATGACTATTCTGTGATCTTTATTTTTCTCATTGCTTAATCCGAAACATGAAATGTATTCAATATGTGGCATAAATATCGATTTTAATAACAATAATTTCATAACATCTTTGAGAAATGAAACTCTGAGTTTAACAATTTTCACATATAATAAAACAATAACAGTTGCACAACGCGTTTCACTGACACTACAGCTTCTTCATGTGTGAATTTCAAACAATAATTGATTTTCATCGAGTAACGCCCTCATCAATTTATAAAATAATTTCATATTTTCTTTAATTCTAGCGCATTTAAGTTCAATTTCTGATAAACATCATTCACTTTTTCAATTTTCTGGTTATTAATTTCAATAGGTATTACTTTATTTGCATTATTTTTCAAAGCATTTCCTGCTCTTAAAATTATAAATATAGACTCTTCTATATAAAGACATCAACTATTAATTTACTGCAGAGAAATATTAACAACTTTTGACATGTTCTCAATATCCTTCCGTCCTATGTAAAGCCTAGTATCGTCAGGAAATAACCTTATGGAACATATATTTAGATTAGAAATAATAACATTTATATACAAAGAAAATCGCAATGGATTGAAGACAATTCCCTGAAGTAATCTAAAAAACAGGTGAGATTGAATTCTCGCACATCACTTGGTGAAACATCATAAAGAATAAAGTATAAACTTTAAAATAAAAACACTTGGCTTATGTTTCACAATATGAAAAATATTTAGATACTGTATTTAGCAGTAACGATAAGTCGACATGTTTCGAGTTATGAACTCATTATCAAGACTGACTACAGGAGAGTATTACATCCTATTTTATAGAACAGACAAAAGCAAAGGTGATACCTGAAAATCAATTTGTTCGTTTACAAGGGGTAATTGACTATTATGGGCGGAACTTATTTCGAAAATTATGGGCGGAACTTATTTCGGGAAAAAACGAATAAAGTATTTGTTGCATTCAATATACCCTACGCAAACTATTAATGAAGAACAAAAATACTTCCCAATAAATTATGTGCCTAATTTGAGTAGCAAAATTTGTAACAGACTATCGAAAAATAACGTTAAAACAATTTGTACAAATAAAAGAAACTTGAAGTCATTCTTGGTCAGTAATAAAGAAAAATCTAACAGTGGTGTTTACAAAATATTTTGCGACGAATGTCCTGCTTTCTATATTGGACAGACAGGAAGGAATATAAATATTCATGTTGAAGAACATAAAAAGTCAATTTTACAAAACAAAAATACCTCTGGCTTCTCTGAGCATTGTATAAAATTCAATCACTTCCTGGATTTCAACAAAACCAAATTGTTACATTCAGGTACCCTACCATTACCCCTTGTAAACGAACAAATTGATTTTCAGGTATCACCTTTGCTTTTGTCTGTTTTATAAATTAGGATGCAATACTCTCTTGTAGTCAGTCTTGATAATGAGTTCATAACTCGAAACATGTCGACTTATCGTTACTGCTAAATATAGTATCTAAATATTTTTTATATTGTGAAACATAAGCCAAGTGTTTTTATTTTAAAGTTTATACTTTATTCTAAAAAACAGGTATTTCAATTAACACAATCTTTCAGACACATATTATCAGATAAAACGGTTACAGTGGCCGTTACACCGAATGGTTACGCTGATGGTGTTGCAAAATCCAACGATCCCAATAATCCTTATTATTTTGTTTTACCCGAAGAAAAGAGTATGAAGATGGGGGAATTTCTGCATTCTATTGAACATCCTTCGTGAGTAATTCACGTAGTCTGAATTTGAATTAGTTAAAATCTGTTTATACTCATTAATTAATTTCAATTCAATGTTTTTAGAGACAACTATGTTTGTTACATACAAAAACAAAACTCAAATTTACATGACTTCCCTGAAATATTCGGAGATATTGGAAAAGGTTTCGAATGGGCCCTGCAAGCTTTTGGTGTGGAACCAGATAATATTAATTTTTGGATGGGAGATGCAAGAGCTATAACAAGTAGTAAGAATTTTCACACATTTAATAAATTATTTTTTGAAATGTTGAGTGGGTATTTCATTTTGATAACAGCTAGTGATTACTTAATTATTTCTCGAAAAGTTGTTTTAACGTAACTTCGTGAAATTTATATATATATATATATATATATATATATATATATATATATATATATATATATATATATATATATATTTATATATATATATATATATATATATATATATAAATAAAAATATATATATATATATATATATATATATATATATATATATATATATATATATATATATATATATATATATATATATATATATATATATAAACAGTGTGTCTACCAAAATTGGAACCATATGGAAAACTTTTCTAGTAGGTATTGGTTTTGTGAAAAAAATTATTCTTGATAGAAAGTTCTGCATGGTCCAAAAGTTAAAATGTAACCATCATATATCAATTTTATGAAGCCGTAAACGAGGTTTGTTCAAATGATATGCATTTTTCTCAACAGTAAAGTACCTTCATTTTCTACAATACGTAAGAACGTTATAAAGGAAATTTATTTTGAATTAAAAGTATATTCATGTTAGTGCATCCTACATCCTAGATTACGTTAAAATAAAATAAGCCAGAATAATTAATACTGAACGATTATTAAATAATAACCAAACCTGAATTTTCATGTTAAATGGCTGTAATTGAATATACAATTACAGCCGTCTAACATGAAAATTCAGGTTTGGTTATTATTTACTAATCGTTCAGTATTAATTATTCTGGCTTGTTTTATTTTAATGTAATCTAGGATGTAGGATGCACTAACATAAAGTATTTGACAGGGAATGTCAGCTTGGTTTGGTATTTATAAAATTACAGTAAAAATGGCAAATTCACTAATAGTCGCGTCAATAAAGCTTTTCGGTGAAAAGTCCTCAGAAACAGCTGCGATTTTTTTTAATTTCTGTTTTTTAATGTTATTTGAAATCAGAAACCTTGTAGAGCGGGGAAATAATTATTTTTATTGTTTAAACAATAAAGACGTCATTTATATATAAAAAATAAGTTTTTGGCAGTTTTCTTTGAAAACAATTGTTGGACTAAGAAAAACGACGAAATCAACGCTATACGATATATATATTTTTTTTTTACTCAAGGGACCTACAGTTTTACGCCGGTTCCGAACGGCCAATGGGCTTGAATCTAAGTCATTACCCAACAGATCAAATTTTTAGAACCACTTAATATCATACATACATCCAAGAGCAAGGTGGGACTTGAACCCACGATCCTCGGTTTACAAGCGATACACCTTACCGCTGGGCTACCGAGGCCTCTCGCCGATATTTTTGAACAATGTGTAACGGATGTTAATGATCTAACAAAATTTTTTTTTACATTATCATTGGTGGTATGTTACTTCACAGATTGAAATGGGAAAAAATACAAAGGATATTGATATTTTTCAACAGTACATCAGATATACTTTACTATCACGTAATAACTATGGTACCAACGTTAAAGTTGGCAGTTCTCACATTCTTAAATTCGTTTTATAGTTCAATTCATTCCACTTCGTAAAATGAAAATATCTTTCACACTCTTTCATTTTTAGACCTTGATATATCAAAATCTGTTAACAGTATCTCCTTTAGTATATTCAAAAAACCAACATTTACCAATAATAATGCCCTATCAAATAAAATTTAGAGCATTTCATTCTTTCTTTGATTTCCGTCCCACTATACGAAGAAAGTTAGGTACTAGCAATATATAGGATACCATAAATCATCAATCGATAAGCTCATTAATAAAAAACTTATTCATTCAAATCTTCACATATGTAATTACCAAACAAGATGCCAAATTTCATAGTATTAATTATATTCCAAACATTAGTGAACACCACTTATGGGGTCCATGTAGGCCCACTGCTGTTCAACTTGTTTGTTTCGGATATGGAGCGTGTTTTCAGATATTCGGAGTTTCTTATGTTTGCGGACGACCTGAAACTTTATCGAGCAATCACTTGCCTGAAAGATGCCGAATTAGTACAAAAAGATGTTGAAGCTTTTTCCGTATGGTGTAGAAATAACTTATTACATGTTAACATCGATAAATGCCTAATCATTACGTTCGCTAAAGTTAGAGGTCCAATATTTTTCGAATATAAACTGAATAATATAGCTCTTAAAAGAGAGAAATGTGTACGTGGTCTGGGAGTTAAATTTGATAGCGAAAGGAATTTTAATCTTCAAGTTTCAGAAATTGTGACAAGGAGTATCAAAATGCTGGGTTTTGTGTTAAGAGTTTCTACTGGTTTTTCAATTGAAACACGAAGGGTCCTATATTGTGCTTTCGTAAGATCTAATCGTGAATATTGTTCGGTTATATGGGATCCATATTATAATGTAAATATCGATATGATTGAGAGTGTACAAAAGAAATACTTGAGGAATTGTGCTTTTCATTTGGGTCTTCAACGAAATGAATATGAGTAGGGGAGACCGGGGTTGGTTGTGCCATTTTTTCTAAATTATTTTCTAAAGTTTTACTAAATGAAATAACATTGGTGGTTTTTTCAACAATTATACTGTAATGATTTGGCAACTTAAAAATATTGAAACAATTAACCAAAGATAAATACAAATATCACTATTAATAAAAAATATAAGTAAGCTCAACTGTCACAACACACCCCATGTTGGTGTTTCTAGTGACACTGACGGGGTTGGTTGTGACACACTTGACTAGGCTACAAATCATCATAAGAATCGCAATTTTGACATATGAAAAACGTATCTTTGTCGGTGCATTCCTCATGAGCCCAGTATTTGCATCTAGAGCATTGAATCCATCTTTCCCTTGAACGTGAATTCAAGTACGGTTCACTACACACTAGACAAAAAGTGTCTGTTGCATCCTCATAACTACACGACGAAACTCTGGCGGCAACCCGTTTCGATGGCTTATCCTTAGTTGATGATTTGCTCTTGCAAATATTTCTCTTAACACCTAACTCTCTAGCTTTTTTCCTCAGTTCGTTCTCTTGTTTTTTTTTGGATTCTTCTTCTAATTTGTTCTTTGTTGGACCGACACCCAAATCGCCGCTCGACCACGTTTGCGCCCTTTCCTAGTTCCCACTCGCTTTGCGGCTTTGGTTCAGAACGTAAATCTTGTGGTGAAAAATAGGTTCTGTATTCTCGTGATGGTCCGGGTAAAATTTATTGACATAATCTGATCTATAGAACTCAATTTTTGGCGGTGTAGTCAAAATTATGGGTGCGTTTCAGGGCGACGATTCCGGAGTCACATCCTGTTTTCAGTATAGAAACGTATTCATTTGCGGTCTCCTGACCTTCAACGTTCCGTCTTCCATCTTCGTTTAGCATGGATTTCAGCATTTTCTGGATTTGGCCTATCTGTCACAGCTGCCGGAAGGAATTCATCTTCACCAAATATATATCTGTTTGAAGGGAAAATTCCGCTAACCCTGAAAATAAAAATGAAATACGTTATAGAAATGGAAAAAGAAATGTAAAACTCACAATAAACACAACATTAAACTATTATGGTTTCAATGTTCACCTAAAGACAGCTGGAGATGTTTACCAGTTGAAACGTGGTGATCAAAAAATCAAAGACAATGAAGATCAAAACTTATCATTTATATATTACTAATAGTATATTATATTCTTTTTAATATGAAAATAAAATATTTTTCTCGGTATAGCAGTTTGATACGGGGCAGGTTGTGACAGTCACAACTAACCCCAAGTTTAACGTCACAACCAACCCCAGGACGACATCTTTGTTTTTTGCCGTCTTCTTGCGACATATGGAAATTGGAATTAATGAAATAACAAAGAAATAAAAATGTACATACCGTTATGATTCATTTTCCACCAGGATCTGGAGAAATAGGTTTAAAATACCACGTGTATGAATCTTTGACTGGAAGCGACAATATTTACTTTTCACTGTCAAAAACACGATATTGCATAGAGCAGATGACCTCGTGCTCGCACAGTAACCGGAATTACACTGAAGTCGTAGAATGAGACGCTGCTTATTTCAACTCTGACTGTGCTGTGTAGCCATTACTAATACGAGAGTATTCGCCTCTGTCACAACAAACCCCTGTCACAACCAACCCCGGTCTCCCCTACAGTGAAATCTTGACCAGGTTAAATTAAAAATCATTGGAAGATAGAAGAGTTTCTGGTAACTTGAGTTTCCTTTTTAAAATAATCAATAACACAATCTAGTGCCCAGAACTACTTCAACTAATAACTTTTCAGATTGAATTTTTCCATACCAATTATGCGTTGAACAGTCTGATTCCTCGTCTTCAGAAGCTGGGAAACCAATACCATAATAAATTAAATTTTTTTAATGTATCACCTCAGGTCTTTAAAAATCAATTAAAGAGGTTTCCGAAGCTCTGCTTTATTTTGTCGTTTACTTGTAAGTGGAAACCACATTTGTTACACTTTTTAGTAAGTTAGATATTTGACGATTCAGTAGTATGTTATTGTTTTTTTTGTAAATTGTAATGTAGACAATAGACATAAGCATTCAATGGTACATTTAATTCACACTTTGAAAACTATGTTTTGTAAATTGGCTTTGCCGTTAATAAATAAATAAATAAATAAATTTGCTAGAGATTAGTCAAGTATGATTTAAAAATTAAGTTCAATTAAAAAAAATTTGGTTCATTATTAGTCCAAAATAAAATGAGACAACCCATCTGTGAAAAAAGTGGCCTATTTTAAATTCAATGTACTGATTAATATGATTTTTATGGACAAACAGGACAACTTCGGAAGAGCCGAAATGACCGTCAACATGTAATAAAATTTATTGTGAATATCTTATAAATGAGTGTTTTATTACATTGTTGATTCATCATTTAATTTTTCTTTTATTATTTCAGAACAGAAAATACTAATTTTTACATTTTAATGTTTGCAGTGCATAAAGACCCATACGAGAATATATTCTGTGTGATCGATGGCTATAAGGATTTCATCTTAGTTTCTCCAACAGACCTACCGTATGTTCCATACAAAAGATACCCTGTAGCTAAATATGAAAATGTTACTCCCACTACTTTCGAACTAAAAGAAGAAAATGTAACTGGTTCTTCTAATTCTATTCAATGGATATCTGTAGATCCTCTGGACGCAAAAAGTTTGGAAATGTATCCCGAATTTAGAAGGACAAGAAAATACGAAGTTAGAATTGAAAAAGGTGACGTGTTGTATTTACCAAGTCTTTGGTTTCATCATGTTAGACAGAGTCATGGGTGCATTGCAGTGAATTTCTGGTATGACATGGAATTTGACATAAAATACTGTTATTATAAATTGTTAGAACAATTGTGTAAAAAGAGTTTGTGATCAATATATGACCATTTATTTTGAGGAAGTACTCGAATCAGTGTGATATGAATAGATAATTATCATATCTCAAGTTATAAAATTCACTACTGCCGGTGTAGAAAGTACGATGTGTGACGCTTATTTTGGTCACTTTATAATTTAAGTAAGAAATTACTATGCAAAAAGACAATAAAAAACTATCGCAGCGAGCTGCATTAGAAAAGCAGGTTTTCAAAACTTATCCAGTTTAAAAAATATATTCATTAAATTATGATTCTTGTTCCAAATCCTAAAAACAAAATTTGCGCCCTCTATCATGTGAAAAATATTCATTTCGTCTTCCAGGGGGTCAACCCCCAACCAATTTATATCGAAATAAATACCATCCAAGATATCATACGAAATTACCTACATACAAAGTTTCAACCCTATGGTCCCAAAATTGCGCCTTTTATCGTGTAAACAAGATTCATTTCCTCTCCTAGGGGGTCAACCCCCTAAGCAACTCGTACCAAAACCAATCCTATCCAATATATCATACGAAACTACCTACTCACAAAATTTCAATCTTACTTCTCCAAAATTAGGCCCTTAATCGTGTAAAGAAGGTTTATTTCCTTCCCCGAGGGGTCAACCCCTCAACCAATACGAACCAATCCCATTCAAAATAACATACAAAAATACCTAAATACAAATTTTCAACCCTATTGCTATAAAATTGCGCTTTCTGTGGTGTAAACAAGATTTATTTTCCCCCTGGGGTCAACCCCCTAACCAATTCGATCCAAACCAATCCCATCCAAGATATCATAGGAAACATTTCCAGTGCTATTAGTTGACAAGCATTTCCGACTGAAATTTCTTGTGAAGAAAGTGTTCTATATTGATCAGATTTTGATAGAGCAAGAAAGTTCTTTGATTTTTCTGATGTGCTTTATTCACTTGGATTGTCCAACATGTTATTCTTACTTCACAGTTGTGAAACTATATCATAAACAAGATAAATTATCAATGAAACAATTGCATTGGAATGGCTGACCCTATATTAACAGATTCACTCGATTAGTTCTATAGTTCGCCATTGTTCATGAATAAGAAGGGTACATATATGATTCGTCATTATTGAAATAGGTGAGTATGTACCAAAGTCACTAACATATGGTATTATTTGAATATGGAGAGGAGTAATTCAGTAATTGAAAATTTACTTCCTGTTTAGGGGGAGGTCGGTTAATCGTGCGCGGCGGCTAATGATGCGCAGCATATTATCAGTAGAAATTGTCAACCACTTATTGGAATTCATACACTTCGTGCCATGTCTCAGAAGATAGTTAAAGTTGCGCAGCCATTTGGGCAATTTCCGCGGCAAACGCAGCTGTCATCGTGTCTGACTACTATTTTGGTTGTTTACTCTAACTTTTGTGCTTGCGAAAAGAAGATTGAAAATGTTAACGAGGACTTTTTTGTTTGGGTAATTATACTAAAATAATCAACGTGGTTCTAGCTATTGTAGGAGCGATTCATCTAAGGTAAAGAACCTCCAGTTTCATTTTGGTGAATTTTTATAAGCATTAGGTCCATGTCGGGTAATGGTGCGCCATGCGCACAATTAGCCAACTTTTTGAGTAAGAAGTTTTTGTTGTTATTCAGTATAAAACAAAATGTTTTCTGAATAATTTCAGATGCTAAAATATACCCGCAAAACGAATAAAGCCTCTTGGGACGCAGACAAAATTGAAAAAAGTCTTGTGATTTGTTGCAAATGTCGGAGCAGTTAAAGATGACGGAAGGAAGTTTTAATACCAGAATATACAATTCGCAAAAGAAAGAAAGAGGAATATGATGGAGGATGTGATATTAGTGGGTCCACATCCCATACTAAAAATGGCAAAACTTTTTTATGGTGTCACAAGAAATGAACTTCTGCGATTAGCGTATTCTTATACAGTAGCTAACAATTTAGCTATAAAATTATAAATTTTGTAAGCAAAACAAGATTGAATTGCTAGCCATCACACCACATACTTTTTATTGCTCACAGGCTTTAGATTTAGCATTTTATGGTCCACTGAAAGCTATGAAGGATATGACTGTGATTTTTGTACCTAAATTACAATTTTTTTATATTTTGTTAATGTTCTAACAAATAATATATTTCTTCCTTAAAGCTTCTTTTGATTATATCTCATACACCATACTATATTTACAGATTTCTGGTTGCGCACAGTTACCCTGACTGGTGCGCACAATTACTCGCATAGGGTGGATATTCATGCGCATTGTCAGTTTATGTCTTATTTCGTTCTCAAGCTCATAACATATTTTTTTGTGATATTTAGTTCATTGGTGTTATACCATATACAATGAAGAATATCTATGCCAACATTCAGAATTCTAGATACTATATTCAAGAAAATATCAACCCGCCGTCTTAGGTGCGCACAATTCACCGACTTCCCCCTACATATTTTCCAGCATCTAGCCATTTATATTCAAATAATCGGTTGAAAGATTATGAACTGCTTTAATAAATAATTCACCTTGTTCCAACTCAGATAAACAACATTCAAGAATTGAATGTATGTATTCCTGCTATTATTTATAGTTTATTGCATCTTCTTGTGGTGCCGTATCCGGTTTAGGGTGTGGCGACCTCTCTACAACTACTCGTGCTGTGCTTGATACAGCGATACACGAATAGAAGGGACCTACAGTTTTACGACGGTTCCGAACGTCTTTACAGAGAGGCTTTACTAGGTAGAATACTTCTCGACGGTTTGCCATTGCCTTCCGAGAGGTGGCTCCGCATAAATTCGTTGTTCCGGCCGGGATTCGATCCAGCGACCTTCTGTTCAGTAGCCCAACGCACTGACCACTGACAAATATAATTTTTTTAATTCAAGCGCATGCATATTTGTTTCGAAGTCGAAATATAATTTAACATGTTTGAGAAATTAAACTCTTAGTTTAACGGTTTTTACATATAACTACCTGTACACGTATAATTTTCACGTTAAACTTGATTTTCATAGAGTAACGACCTCATCAATTCAAATATAATTCAATTGAAAACTATTAAAATATCACATATATCAATAAAATTTATATTATACCTTAGATACTGAATAACTCGAGAACTCAAAATGATATGCGGAGATTGTATATATGATATGGCGGATATTCTTTCATTATATTCACATCAAGGTAGATGACAAAAAATCATATTTGACATTCATTATTATTAATATGCATCCGTCAAAAAAACTTATTCTTACCAGACAGGGTTTACAATCATTTGATAAAGATTCATCTTTATTTGAAAACAGATTTCAGAAGACTGTGAAAGGGTTCAACAGGTTACCTCAAGAATTACTTTTGAAGATATTCTCTCATCTTGATGAGCATGATTTGAATAATGCCCAACAGGTAATTTCTATATGTTATACCATGCAATAAAACGGCTCCTTGGTAAGGTAAATACCCTATTAGGTTATATTTTCTAAATTTTTTAGGTATGTCAGAGGTGGAAAAAAGGAGCCCTCAACCCTTCATTATGGGATAAATTGAAAATTCAAGGTCTTCATACAACAGAAAGTATAAACATTGCTTTGAAGAAAATTTGGATGTTTGACCAGTTGAAACAAGTTTACATAAAAGACGTGCTAGAACCTTCTGTTCTTTTGAGGCAAGTGTATCGTTGCTTGCCTCATTTACAGTACTTGATTATCCGGCATTGCAACAGCATAACTCCAGTGACAATGAAAGCAGTTCTACGGAAATGCTATCTACTGAAAATGTTAGATCTTAAAGGAACTTCTTTTACAGATAATGTGTTCCTTGATGAACTGCCAAGGCTGGAACATCTTAAGTAAGATTAGTTGGTCATTAGTTTAATGCAAAATAGTTTTCAGTATGCTTTTAGGTAACCTATTTTATACTAATAATACAATTGTCAATGAAAGGTTTTCTTATGCTCAAAATTAGTTTCTTCTAAACGTGACGTGAAATTATCATATATGTTTCATGTAAAGCTTGAATTTTATTGCGATATATTATTTTGATCGTGATAAAATTGAGGTAAAGTAAAAACAGATCAGAAAAGGATGTGTATTTGTTTGAAATGTGTTGATTCTATTTATCATGATAAAGTGAACATTAACAGTGTGCACATTGCAGGCTCGACTTATTTCCGTTATTCAGCCTATAAACTGGCATTTTATTTTATTCGAATGAACTAACTAATTTGAAACGTGTTTCGTGAGTGATCATGGCAGAGTACACGATGTGAGTGAGCTGTTACAGGTCGAAGTTAAGCTTTTAATTTCTCATACTATCAAAGGAATGATAACGAGTACATGATGTGAGTGAGCTATTACAGCTCGCGGTTAAGCCGTTAATTTTTCATACTATCAAAGGAATAATTACGAGTAACTGATGTGAGTGAGCTGTTACAGCTCGGAGTTGAGCTATTAATTTCTCATACTATCAAAGGAAATATTACTAAATCAATGATTCTATACATATAGGATTTCATTCATTCACTTATAATAATTATGATGGTATGTCAATCACACTATTTAAAAGCAAAATGAAAACAGCAGACCTTCGTCACTAGAGTCGTATTTTCTGCTGATGTTTTTCATTTTTGCATACAAATTAACCGCCTGTCAATTTGGAGGTGAAAAAAAAACTTAACCACGAAGAAACATGAAATGCCTGCATTAAAATGGCAATGGATAAGGAAAATAGTTGAAAAGCTGCAAATTTCATCCCTCTTACTCAATCCTGAGAAGCTTAGGGGTGGCGCAAATCCTCTAAATGCACGAAAAAATTACTCTACATTTAAGTAGCGTCGGATGGGAAACCTTCAAAGGATTTTGCCCTAACAACTCAATCCACGTATCAAATTTCAGGAATCTAACTCAATCTAGTGAAGCTGTGGAGGTACGCAAATCCTTCAGAACCTAGAGAAACTTGGGGCGATCAGAGAAAAAGGTTGATGAGGAACTTTCTCGCCACCAACTTAATCCACGTACCAAATTTCAAACTTCTTTTTTGACTACATGCACCCCCCCCCCAAAAGCCCTAGAAGTTTAAATTTCGGTTATGTTATTCATAATTAATTTCAAGATATTTCCATTGGCTTGAAAAATTTGAAATAGTATGAAGATGCTATTTGTACTGAATTTACCCAAATTTTGATCATTTTGTTCTGCATTATGAACAGATGAACAAAATTTCAACCCATTGGGTTGGAGATACCTAAACGTACCGAAAAAAATTCATATATATATATATATATACATCAGGCATCAAAAAAATTTCGAAAATCATTATTAAGGAGGTATGAAACTGATAGAACTTCGTTGACTTTGAATATATTGCAATACCTAATCAGTTGTTTTCTATAAAAATACGAAAAAAATGTACATTGAATTAATTTTTCGGTACAAAAAGTAAAATTCTAAAAATTTACTCTTTGTAAAGTTGATGGTTTGACTTTTTTAATATGTAATGTAATTGTCAGACTGTCGTTGTTTTAGACTTACTTTTTTCCGGACATTTCCGTAAATTCTATTTCTACTATTTATTGCAGAATACATTGATTTCGATATTGCATAGAACATTTTGTATCAGTGGCGTAGATAGGGGGGGGATCAAGGGGATCAATCCCCCCCCATGAGTCTACAACTGAATAAAAGTCTTCGTACCTATGTACGTATTTAAGTAACTTTACATGAAATTTACTAAGCACTAGCACCTCTTCTGCTATTATGTATGTGCAATTAAAAAAAAATCACCTAGATATGTTCTTGTGACGGCTGTGCAATTGAGTATCGTCTAATTTCCGCGCTTCGAACAGGCCGCCCAATCAGGAATGGACATAATTTTAACATTATAAAGTAACTAGTAGTCTTAAGCATATTTTATTCAATGTTGAATTAGTAAGTTTAATCGGCCTTTATGAGCAAAAAATTGTTAAAAAAGTTCAAATGGCTCTAATGGAAAATGTTCATTTCGAAAGGAAGAAGTCAACCAAAATCTCCACGCACTTCTCTTTTTAAATTGTATACTATACTTACTATTAAACAAAGGTGCTCGAGCTTTTGTTTAATGGTGTAGTATTATATCTAAAGCAGTATTCGATTTATTCGAAGTTGACAAAGCAGCTGATAAATTCATCAAAACTGACAAGTTTTATCAAAACATTTTTTACTGCCACACCTGCTGTTCTCGTTAGTTGAACGTATGAAAGAAATATTTAATTCGTCAAGGCGATGTTCAGCGAAAAAAAAATTTTTCTGCTCATTTTGTACTACATGACAGATTATTTTCATCAACACATAAAACTTTAGACGAAAAACCTATGGAATTTTACACAAAGTCATGTCCCCCCCATCGCAAAAAGCTATCTACGCCACTGTTTTGTATAATATATATATATATATATATATTATATATATATATATATATATATATATATATATATATATATATATATATATATATATATGTATATATATATATATATATATATATATATATATATATATATATATATATATATATATATATATACACAGTGCTTTCATGATGAAAGGAACAAATACATTAAAAAATTAGGTTTCTATTTCATGTTAAAGGTCGATTAGTATTTTTATTTGGGCATTTTTCGCAATAAAAATTTTGTATACAGGGTGTCTCATTCAAGAGCTATGGCTTTGTCATTAGTTTTTTTAAAGGTAATACCCTGTATATTATTTCACTTTACAATTCTACGATAAATTCTTATCACTTTTTGTGAACATACCATATGCCTCAACTCGATGGATTGCCACTCAATCGGACCTCTCCGTCCTATCCATCTGTTGGGAAAAGTTGCATCAAGAAATTGTCGAACAGCGATTGAATAGTGAGGAGGTGCCCCATCTTGTTGAAACCATATCTCGTTATTAGGTATGTCAGGATCTTGTGGGTTAGGAAACAAAACAGCTAAAGCCGGAATGAGTTCGAACTGGAGAAAGTTCAAGTAGTCCTCTCCGTTTAGTGTTTCTTCAAAAAAATAGGGACCAACTATACGATTTCGAACAATCGCTGCCCATGTATTAATTTTTTGAGGCCGCTGTGTGTGGCATTCTTGCATCCAATGAGGATTCTCGGTCGCCCAATACCTACAGTTTTGTCTGTTGACGTGGCCATTTAAAGTAAAGGTGGCTTCATCAGAAAAAATTATGTTTGTAATGAAATTTAGATGTTGATTATGAATTTCAAGAATCTGCTCACAAAACTGTACTCTGCGGTCAAAATCGTCTTCTAATAATTCATGTACCAGCTTAATTTTATAGGGATGATACTTATTTACCTTAAGTATTTTATGCACGGACCCTACTGATAAATTGAAATTATTGGAAATTGTAGTAATGGATGTATGAGGGTTATCTTGGGTTTCTAGTAGAACGTTCAGCACTGTTTCTTCAGATACTCTCGGTGGTCTTCCTTTAGGTAAATCTCTAACGTGGCCGTATCTCCTGAATTTTGATTCAATTTTGCTGACTGTCGATCTAGTAATTGGCGGACGATCAGGATGATTTTCATTGAATAGATTGCAGACTTCTTCTTGTGAACGCACCCTATCTCCAAAACCAATCATCATAAGTACTTCAATACGTTCTCTCTCAAGTAATTGCATTTTCTTAAACAATGAAGTAGTGTAGTGCCTGGAGCGTTAAAAACGTGAAAACTGCGGACTATACAGCACCAGTGAATGAATTCAGATGGTACATGTGAAATTTCATTCTTCAGATTTAATGACAATGTTTACCTAAATTTTTTTTTGTACTTTTAATCCACATTTTAAATCTCCAGGTGCTCCACTATCTCCGTTATAATCTGGGAATCCATCAAGTTGAGGCATATGGTATGTTCACAAAAAGTGATAAGAATTTATCGTAGAATTGTAAAGTGAAATAATATACAGGGTATTACCTTTAAAAAAACTAATGACAAAGCCATAGCTCTTGAATGAGACACCCTGTATACAAAATTTTTATTGCGAAAATTGCCCAAATAAAAATACTAATCGACCTGTCGACCGGATTTTAACATGAAATAAAAACCTAATTTTTTAATGAATTTGTTCCTTTCATCATGAAAGCACTGTATATATATATATATATATATATACATATATATATATATATATATATATATATATATATATATATATATAAATATATATATATATATATATATATATATATATATATATATATATATATATATATATATATATATATATATATATTATATATATATATATATATATATATATATATATATATATATATATATATATATATATATATATATATATATATATCAGTGGCGGCTCGTGAGGTTTTGGTTTGAGGAGGCTACAAGAGGTGTTAAAAAATACACCATAGGCGAAAATTTTTAGGATTTCAAAGTCAACCTCCTTATAATTTGAAGAAAATCAAAGTAAAACAAGCACCCTAAGCTATTAATTTGTTTTCACTTTCGAGTGTCTACCTTGAGACCTACAACTCCTATTTACAATATTCACAAAAACTCTTCTCAGCCAATTAGTCAATTCATCTATTCATCAAATTTTTTCTTTCACAAAATAGGTACCTACCTACCTACTTAACGAATTTGTTAACAGCTGGTGAGAGCAAATAAAAGGTTATTATATATTTTTGAAGATAAGCGGGATTCTGCGATCTTTAACGTTAGCAAAATGATCTATAATATCCTCATAAAATTTTTTGTCTTTCGCAAAAAGTTTTACCAATTCCTTTTCAATAGACAACAAACTAATATTTTTCAAACGATCCTGGCTCATTGAATTTCGTAAATAAGTTTTAATTCTCTTAAGAGTGGAAAACGAGCGCTCTACGGAAGCCGATGTCACCGGGATAGAAACAATTAGACATAAGAGTTTATAAACTTGGAGTAAATCTTGATTCAAATCATTATCAAAAAGGTATTTAATAGTCCTCACATGATTTTCATTTTGCCCCAAAAAAAGTGTATTTTAGACATAAATTTTCCAAAAGGTTATCTGGAAAATTAGCCGAAAATCCGGTAAACAAATTTTCATTGAGTAAGTCGAAGAAATGCAGTTCTTTCAAATCAGAGAACCTTATTTCTATTTGACCCCTAATAGTATCCAAAATTTCAAAAAATATTTGCATATCTGCGTAACTGAATTTCCTTCGTTTTGGGCTAAATTGAGTCGTATCATCAGTAGTTTGAAATACAGAAAATGGTTTTTTTAAATAAACTTCTGCACGAAATTCTGGAATTTTTTCCAAAAGAAACTTGAGCCGATTTCGTGAGTAAATTACATCTGAAAACTTGTGCTGTAAGATTTGAAAAACTATTTCTGTTTGTTCAAAAATTAATTTAAAAATGTTTAAAAAATATATAAATTCCTTATCTTGTAAGTAAGATATTAATCCGCGTGCGGTATTTAAAGTTACTTTATCGGTGAAAAATTCCTCACTTTCAACTATAGAATTAAATCCTCAAATCCTAAGCGGCCCCAAACAGAGACATTTTCCCTAGTGAAAAGTAAACACTGCAAACAAAATAATTTATTTTTTACCTTTGATCCGGTTAGGCAAGGATGTCTCTCATAATTCCTTGTATTAAAACCGCAGTTTTGTTGTCTGTTACGCTGCACCAAATTGTTTAATTCAGGGGTAGGTCGCAATGTTTTTATCAAAACTTTATCCTCATAACTTAGTGCACTAAAGTTATGGGATAACAAATATTCCACTAAGTCACCATTGAAATTTTTGAAATTAACTTCAGTAACCAAACTCATTTTGAAACAATACGCGAGCAATATAAGTAAACACGCTGCTGTTTTCGGCCATTAGTAACTACGATCACACTACGATTCAATTAATGCTTTCCAACGAATTCACTCGATGTCACGCGAAATTCTATAGTTGTGATTGGTCGACATTGTATGAGACTGGGTCTCTATCGGTGTTGTCATTTACATGTGTTTTGCTTTTCTATTGCAATGAAGTATTCATTCGGAGTATTTGCACCGTTGTTTGTTTTTCTGTGGCAGGCATAATGAACGTTGAGAATATACCTTTCTAAGCCTCCGCAGCGTTGCCACAAATCTTGAAATGAATGAAATGCAGTAAATGTAACTCCTTCTATCTTAATTAATAAATTATATTATATAATGTAGGTTGAAAGGAAGGTAGGTGCATAAAATAATATGATTTTGATTAATATGAATATGCTGAATGCTGACTATTCAATATAATATATTAGTGATACACGCAATATTATTGAGGAGGAGGCTTAGCCTCCTTAGCCTCCTTTGACTAGCCGCCCCTGATATTATATATATATATATATATATATATATATATATATATATATATATATATATATATATATATATATATATATATATATATATATATATATATATATGAAATGAAGTGAACTAGGACATTTATTTGAAACTAATCAAACAAACCTCCTGGCGGAGCTAGTTTTACGAAACATCGAAATATTTCCATCTACCTTGTGACGGTCAATGTTAGAAACATTAAGTTGTTTATCACAATCAACGGAAATGATAGACAGACTGTTTCGCCCTTATTTGGGGCTCATCAGTATCATCCATCCATCGAAATAAAGTTGCTACATCAGTTTGTTTCGTGAGCTCGTATAACCAGCTCCGCTAGGAGGTTTGTTTGATTAGTTTCAAATAAATGTTCTAGTTTACTTCATTTAAAACAATCCTGTTTTATTTTCATTTTCTGCCTCTATAGAGAGATAAAATTCGGAGCGTTTGTTTCTGGCGGTGTGTAAATGCTGCATGACATCGAATTGATGTAGCAACTTTACTCTAGCTTAGCGAATAAAGTAACCACCTTCGGGTGTCAGGACGTACGAGTTCAAGTTGCCGAAATGTTTTCGTCTATCTGTAAGATGTGGTTCATTTGTTTCCGACTGGTGGCGCTGTGTCATATTTATATGCCATTGAGTTACTAGAAGGAAAATATAAGAACATTTGAAATATTTTGTTGATTATCACTTTCGATGGATGGATGATACTGATGAGCCCCAAATAAGGGCGAAACAGTCTGTCTATCACTTCCGTTGATTGTGATAAACAACTTATTGTTTCTAACATTGACCGTCACAAGGTACATGGAAATATTTCGATGTTTCGTGAACTCGTATAACCAGCTCCGCTAGGAGGTCTGTTTGATTAGTTTCAAAAAAATGTCCTAGTTTACTTCATTTTATTGCCACGTACGTGTCTCGACACGAAGAATTCTGTTCTATATATATATATATATATATATATATATATATATATATATATATATATATATATATATATATATATATAAATATATATATATATATATATATATATATATATATATATATATAAATATATATATATATATATATATATATATATATATATATATATATATATATATATATATATATATATATATAATCGTAACATATTTCTGTATTTAAATGAAAAAAAGGGTGAAAATCGGTTATGTTAAATGTTAATCTGTGAGATAAGTTCCAAACATGACTAAACCGTGTAAAAACCGGCAAATTGTGTTCATTTAATGTTTCAGAATATTGAATTTTTCGGAAAATGAATATTTGACCACCAAAGACCTCATAGATATATCTTTGAACTGTCGAAATTTGGAAGAATTTTACGTTTCCATGATCAAATCGGATAACAAGCACAAGCGAATAACAGACGATGATTGTAAATTCATAGTATCAACTATATCCAGAAATTTGAAAGGATTTAGCATCGATGGAGCTACGTTAACAGATGCTTGTTTTCAAGTAAAATGTTTCAGCATAATGAAATATATAATCAGAATTATTCTTTTTCTAATTGTAGACCATTCTTTTGTGCGATAAATTGCAACATCTGGGATTTCATAGAGCTTACAATCTGACAGGAAAAACTGTTTCCGTCATCTGGCGATATTTGAAAAACTTAAAAACCCTAAAGCTTACATTTGGCAATCAAATTTCTGATTTAGATATTGAAAGTTTGTTTATTCAAGGAAAAACGGCATTATGGAATTTAGAAATAGTTGACTTAACTGGGTGCTGGAAGGTAAGGAAATATATAAATAGACAAGAATTATAACCATTCAATAGCACAATGGCATTTTCTTAAATATCAACACATAGTATTCGAATATTTCTTGACATCCTACTAAGTTTATCGATCACAATATATACTATATATATATATATATATATATATAGTATATATATATATATATATATATATATATATATATATATATATATATATATATATATATATATATATATATATATATATATATATATATATATATATAGTCATGAGTTTTTTTCAGAGGTTTCCTCATGGTAATGTAAGTCACTGCTTGCAAATTTATGAGGCGAATGCTGGGCCAGTATTAATCCTCTGGACCCTTCTTCTGATTTTATTCCCCTTAATGTCGAACACAGGGTAATCAGTACGGACCTCTCGGACCATGAAGCGGTTCTTGCCAGTTTTGTGATCCCACAGACAGCTCCAAAACAAAACTGTCGAATGGGTCGAATTTATTCTCAAAAAAACTTTAATATGTTTTATAATGCATGTCTGTTTACTGATTGGCGTGGTCTATTTGAAGATACCGACTCTAAATTTTTAGACTTCATTAATAAGATGATTAAGTGTTTTGATACAGCATTTCCCCTTCGCAAAATAAAAACTAAGCGTCACAAATCTTGGACAACTAAGGGAATTCGAATTTCATCTAAAAATATGAGATCGCTAATGTATATTAAAAAATTCATAGATAACCCCTCTATATTGAATTACATTAACAACTATAGGGCATTATACCGCATAATCATTAAATCGGCTAAGCACAACTTCTACAATGTTCGCATCTCACAAGCTTCGAACTCTTCCAGAGAAACATGGTCTATAATAAATGACTTAAGAGATAAAACCCGTTCCTCATGCTATGTTGATCCCAGCCCTGATGAACTGAATAATTACTTCGTGAATGTATGTAAGAATATCAATTCAAATATAGTTCCGAGTTGTGATGCTCTCTCCTTCCTGCTACCATCTAAAAAGATTATGGACAGTTTCTTCCTGAGACCAGTTGACACACATGAACTGATGCAAACCATAAGCGATATACAAAATAAAGATTCATGTGGAAATGATGGCTTATCCATCAAATTATTTTTAAACATACCTGATACAGCCATCAACATTTTAGTCTCGTTGATTAATGAATCTTTTGAAGTTGGTCTCTTTCCCAATTGTCTGAAAACAGCCATTATTATCCCACTCCATAAGTGTGGAGAAAAAACTTAAACTTGTAACTATAGACCTATTGCTTTATTGCCTGCCTTATCGAAGATAGTTGAAAGGCTCATGAAATGCCGTCTCTTGCCCTTCCTTCTCAAACATAATATTCTTACAGCACAACAGTATGGCTTCTTACCCACAAAATGCACTAATGAAGCAATGTTTTCGGTTCTTAATGAAGTATATACATCACTCAATGACAAACTGTTCACAACTTCAGTTTTTTGTGACTTCGCAAAGGCCTTTGATTGCGTTAACCATGCAATTTTAGTACGAAAACTTCAGTTTTATGGCATACGTGGGTCTCCTTTAGAATGGTTTAAATCTTACCTAACTAACAGGCAACAAACAGTACGAGCAAATGGTAAGAATTCAATAAATCTACCAATAGACAGTGGGGTACCTCAGGGCTCTGTTTTAGGACCAATTCTCTTTCTTCTTTTCATCAACGATATTGTGGACTTGAAAATAAGTGGTAGAATTACTTTGTTTGCTGATGACACCAGTGTAACTTGGAGTAACTCTGATATACAAGCCTTACAGTCAATCATAAGTAATGATTTGATGGCTATTAAGACCTGGTCTGATTCAAATGGACTTTGTTTCAACACAGATAAAACTGTAGTAATGTCTTACAGAGGAACCCTACAACCTGTTACCCTAAACAATAAAACAATTCAAACAGTGAACTTAGCGAAGTTTTTAGGTCTTTATATTGATGAGTCGTTCAAATGGTCTACTCATATAGACATATTAACAAAAAAATTATCTTCTGCATGTTTCGCCATTAAAACGGTTTCTAGAGAGCTTTCAATTTCTGCTGCGTTGTCGACATACTTTTCTTTATACGAATCACACCTTCGTTATGGTTTGCCATATTGGGGTTCATGCAGCCTCTTCCACTTTGAGTCTGTTTTCAGATTGCAAAAGAGAGCAGTTCGTTATATGTTCGATCTGAGCAGAAGGACACATTGCGAATTCTACTTTAAAAAATTCAAAATTCTTACCCTTCCTTCACTATTCATATTCGAATCCGTCTGTTTGGTTCGCAAACACATTCATAACTTTTCAGAAAGACCAAATCATAGATATCCCACAAGAAATTCAGATACTGATACAGATATTTATTTAATAACGCCCACCTCCGTCTTAGCAAAAAACTCCTTTACCCTACAATGCCGGAAAGTTATACAATCATCTACCATTGGAGCTAAAATCCTTGAGTACGTACAAAAAGTTCCGAAGTTCGACTAAGACTTTTCTTTTGGAGAGACCATTTTACTCAGTAGCAGAATTTTATTCTGTAACTGAATTTCACAATGTAACATAGACCCTTGAGATCCACATTTAGTAGCAACATATATTAATGTTTTGTTTTTTTTATAATACAATATGTAATATACAAAATTTTATATCTGTATGATAAGTTTAGTTGACAAATATGTTGATTCTTAACATATGTTTATACATAATTGACTGATAAATGTTTTTCTATTTTGTTCTTCTATTCAATAGATTCTTGTTTTGTTTAACGATTGAAAGTGTGTTTTGTTTGATTAGTTATCATTGTTAAATTTTATTTTTAATTTTTTATAGGTATGTGCTTTGTCGACAAAATTTTGTAATTTTATAGGACAATAAAGCTGTTTCTCTCTCTCTCCCTACCCACACTTCCTATGTTCCATAAATATGCCGTCTCACCTATCCTTAATGCACTTGTACATACAAGTGTATCCTCTGACCTGGCTGAAGGAGTTAATCCGAAACTCAAGCTGCCCGCCTCCCTGACACATACTTTAGGGGGGAATGAAACATATATATATATATATATATATATATATATATATATATATATATATATATATATATATATATATATATATATATATGTATATATATATATATATATATATATATATATATATATATATATATATATATATATATATATATATATATATATATATATATATATATATATATATATATATATATATATATATATATAAATATATATATAATTTATATATATATATATATATATATATATATATATATATATATATATACATGTGTATGTAAATATATGCATATATATATATATAGTATATATAGTATATAATATATATATAATATATATATATTATATATATATAATATATATATATATATATATATATATATATAGATATATATAAATATATATATATATATATATATATATATATATAAATATATATATATATATATATAGTATTTACCTAGCAAAAAAAAAATTGTCTCATTTTGTCGTACGTTTCACCTCTACAAGGGCTTATCCGGACACTGTAGATTGTACCCCATTCTAAAGAGGTATAAACAGTTCAAATTTTGCTATTATATTCATAATAACCTCACATCAAGTTCAGACATTCATTCCATTCTCGAGAGAGGTTATAAAAAAGAATAGTAGAATAATAAGTTTCGTCACTAAAGTTGTATTTTCCTCTTATTTTTATTCATTTTCACATACAAATTCTTAACCTCCTGAGTGAACATGGAGGGGCTATGGAAATAAGCACAATCTTAGAACCCATGAAAAACCATGAAAATCTACATAAAAATAATGGTGGTAGTTGGAGGAAATAGTTGAAAGTACATTATTTCAATCCTTCAACTGAAACTGAAGGAGCTATAGAGTTGCGAAATCCTCAAAAACTAAGAAAAAACTAGAAATGTAAACATAAAAATTGTGTCGACTAGAGAAAACACTTTATATCGCCAAAAGCCACTTTCCTAACTTCAAATTAACCCACGTAGAAATTTCCTACCCTCTTTCTCAATTTGAAGGATGTTTGTGGGTGCAAAAATCTTTTTAACCCCTTTTTTCGCTTCATACATCCTCCGAATAGCCCCAGGATGCAGAATTTCAAGTATGTTTGATAGTATTGTTTTGCCACAAGAACGACTCCAGATACCAAATTTCAGCTCATTTGGTCTGCTTGGGTCCGCTGGAAATGCCAAAATGTACCGGAAAAAGAAAAATATATGTAAATGTATATAACTTTGTCGAGATATACCACCGTATTTTGATATATTAATTTAAGATTTAATAAGGAGTTGAAACGGATTATAATAGCCTAGTATGTGTACTTCATTTATTTATGTCGACGTTTCGGTTACTGTCATAACCTTCTTCAGGACACTGTAGTAATACGATGAAGTTAAGAATGAAAGCGACATATCTTAGAATAAACAATCTTTAGGAACATCTCATACGAATTTACTGTTTTCGTAGCTTCTTATTCAGAACCATTAATTGAAAATCGGACTACACAAAATTCAAAATTTGAATTTTGCGTTGAAATTTGGTGTGTAGGGTCAAAATCCATTTCTAGGCAACTTTTTCGGTTTTTCTATCGCGAAGCAATATATATATTTATATATATATATATATATATATATATATATATATATATATATATATATATATATATATATATATATATATATATATATATACACTCACCGACTTAAAATTCGGGACAGCCAAAATTTTGATGAAATTTAATAGATGATAACTCTTTTCTCCATAGTCCGATTCAAATGTTTTTTCTGAATTCTGAATAAATAAAAAATAAATAAATAGATAAATAAAATAAAAATAAATGTTTTTTGTTTCAAAATGTAGATAGATGTTTAGAGTTTGAGTAATGTTATTCAATTTTGAAAAAAAAACTGTACATGTATAAATATAAAGGAAAATAGCTGAATATTTTTCCGCAAAGTTTGTAACACCCTGTAGAGTAATTCTGCAATCTAAACTCCAGTGTATATGTTTTTTGCAGATTCTGATTAATTCTCAACATTTTGTTCTTTAATTCGTCTCGATGTCGTTCTCAGTTGAAGATATATGATTTTTTAAGAAAACATTAGACATTTTGCAACTATGATGGTTTGTTTTGGATTCTTTCGGTTTCCGTAGGAACTTACTTCGCATTCGTAAACTGGTTTTATTTGACATTTCGAAAATTTGAAACATTCGGCCTTTCCTAACATTTTGTTTGTTTATTCTTATCGATATCTTTATCGGTGGAAGAGATATGAATTTTTTAAGAAAACATTACACATCTTAATCAAAAATCATTAATAAAGTATAAACTTTAAAATAAAAACACTTGGCTTATGTTTCACAATATAAAAAAATCTTTAGATACTGTACTTAGCAGTAATAAAAAGTCGACATGTTTCGAGCTATGAACTCATTATCAAGACTGACTACAGGAGAGTATTGCATCGTAATTTATAAAACAGACAAAAGCAATTATAAATTACGATGCAATACTCTCCTGTAGTCAGTCTTGATAATGAGTTCATAGCTCGAAACATGTCGACTTTTTATTACTGCTAAGTACAGTATCTAAAGATTTTTTATATTGTGAAACATAAGCCAAGTGTTTTTATTTTAAAGTTTATACTTTATTCTTTATGATGTTTCACCAAGTGATGTGCGAGAATTCAATCTCAGTTATTAAAAATCATTAATTTCAATTGAAACATGAAAGAAGATGTGTCTAAAGTTAGTACCTCGTGTTACCTCCTCTAGCTCTTATAACAGCTACTAAACGTCGATTAATTCCTATAATAAGACTTTGGATATCCTCTGGTGGAATATTATTCCATTCTTCTTCCAGAGCGTCTCGGAGCTGTTGGAGAGTGAGTAATTGTCCTCGATGTTTCTTGATTTGTCTACCTAACATGTCCCATACATGTTATATCGGATCATATCGGGACTACGATCGGGTCCAGTCCATAATATTTATTGTAACGTCTTCTAAATATTGGGACGTTATTCTTGCAGTATGTGGACGGGCATTGTCATGTATGAAAACGAAATGGTTACCAATCAATTGTGAAAAAACAGCAACATGTTCTTCCAGAATTTCGTCGATATACTTCCGAGCTGTGACATTAACTTGACAGACTCTTTCAAGTTCATTCCTTATTTCTACCGCACTGGTATGTTGATTTCTCAAAACTGAGACCCTAATGAAGCGATCATCAACGACAGAAGTAGGTAGCACGATTTCTTCTAGATCCATGTCTTCTACCATAACTTCCGGTCAAATGTTTCAAATGTTCGAAATGTCTTCTTGAAAAATTCATATCTCTTCAACCGAGAACGATATCGAGACAAATCAAAAAGCAAAATATTGAAAATGAATCAAATTCTGCAGAAAAGCATATACACTGAAGTTTAGATTGCAGAATTACTCTACAGGGTGTTATGAATTACAGAGAAAAATATTGTTTAGCTATTTTCCTTCATATTTCTACACTTGTTTTTTCAGAATTGAATAACATTACTCAAGCTCGAAACATCTATCTACATTTTGAGCAAAGAACATTTGAATCGGACTAAGGAGAGAAAAGTTATCATACATTAAATTTCAACAAAATTTTGGCTGCCCCGAATTATATATATATATATATATATATATATATATATATATATATATATATATATATATATATATATATATATATATATATATATATATATATATATATATATATATATATATATATAGCTTCGCGAAAGAAAAACCGAAAAAGTTGATTTCATAAGCTGTAAATCGCGAAATTGGAAATACTTTTTTATGTTGTGTGTGATTTGTTTGAAAAAAGCTTATACAGGTTACCGGTCGCTTTGTTTGTCTTGTGCTAGTGTTATTATTGAATCTTATTGTGCGAATATCATTAAAAATGCCGCGACCCAGAAGATCTAATTTAATTGTTGGTACTCTCATTCAAATCTATTGCCTGTGTGAAAAACGAAGACGAAGGTGAGGAAGTACGCATTTCGAGGATTCGGATGATCTCTACTGATATGCCTTTGAGTTTAAACGAATTCAATTTCTTATTCGTCTTGCATTCATCATGACATGACGATTAACAAATCAAAAGGCCAATCCTTGCGTGTTTGTGGTCCGAATTTAGAAAATACATATTTTTCTCACGGTCCATTGTACGTGGCATGTTTACATGTCGGAAAACTATTTGCTTGATTTGTTCTTGCGCCTGATAAAATGAAAAATATCGTACATCAAGAGGAGTTCACTGAAGATAATTAACCCAAGTGTAACTCATTCAGAAGAATGCATAACTTCATCAAAGCAAATGTCTTGACGGCATCCATTGAAAAACTTATTGAATATATATATATATATATATATATATATATATATATATATATATATAAATATATATATATATATATATATATATATATAATATATATATATATATATATATATATATATATATACTATATATATATATATATATATATATATATAAAATTATATTATCCTAATGCACTATTTAAATTTTTTTATATTAATTTTATTACGTTATTTAAAATCATAAATTAAGTTTAGCTAAAACGTATCACTACATTCATTTCATTTCTGTATATACACATTCCAAAGAGCGAGTTATTCGGTACCTTTACTTAAATTCCGTTTCACCACTCATAACTTATGTTCTATCGTTATCAGTGATCCCTCGCACCATTGAAAATTATGCTAAAACCAATAAATTTCATTAAATATATTTATAGGAGAAAAATATTCACTGAATATTTTGTACGTCTTACAGATAGGGAACAACGCTATTGAAGCAGTTTCAAGCAGTTGCCCGAAACTGAGGAAGTTCATTATTAAATGTTGCAAAAAAATAACCGATATTAGTTGCCTAAGGAAATGTGAAAATCTGGAAACACTGAATGTTTCATTCTGTTTGGACCTTCTAATAGGGAATTGGTTACCTGTGCAATCTTCAATTCAAGTAATATTTATCGAGCAAGGAGATAATCTGAGTGAGCTGTTGAAAAGTTTGCAAACTGAGAGAAAAAAAGTCAAGATTTATATATGTCATTCACCATATAAGAAAAGTTTCGAGATGTATTGTCCAACTAACTCCGAAAAATAAATATGATTTACCAGATGGTTTTATTATTTTAATATTCTGTGTTATATTTATTCTGTCACATATTGATCTGTTGATATGACATATTTCAGGAAATAGGTATCACAGTATATCAAGAATTTGAAGTTCATTATTTCTGGTTATGGAACGCAATTAACTGTTATCTTCTAGAATAAAGGTTGGTTACTTTACATCTGACGTGTCCTTCTATGGTCTACTCAATTCATTTCGTTGGCCTCCATAACCAAAATATTTGAATTATTTAGACAGATTTTTATTCAAATAATGGCACCTCAAGACTCAAAAGAGAAGAGTGACGGCGAAAACAAGGCAAGTTCTGAATTTTCTAAATTAATATCAATGAATGGAAAAAATATTTAAGTCATAGTCATCAAAAAATGAATTTTAATTGAATTAACCTTACTTCGCAGCCAACAAAAATTAACAAATGGGATGGTTCAGCCGTTAAAAATTCCCTGGACGATGCTGTTAAAGATGTATTAATTATAAGGTATATAAACCAACAAATCAAAATTAATGAAAGTATTTTTCAGGTCCTTACAAAAAAATATAACTACATTGAAAGTTTTGCTCTAATGGATATACGATTGTTAATTTGTAGTATAGCAGTAGGTGTAGCGATGTTTGCGTTAGTTTGGGACTATTTATACCCCTTTCCTGATTCTAAGTAAGTTTCAAAAAATGTTCTTCATAACTAAAATTGTTGCAAATATAACTTCATGTACAAATTCACTTTTGAACAAAATTAAATTTCAGGCCAATTTTAATATTTTCTGTTACAACATATTTTACCATGATGGGAATTTTGACATTGTACACAACTTATAAGGAAAAAGGAATATTTGCAGTTTGTATCCAGAAGGATTCAAAGAAAGATATAGTTTGGGAGGCTAGTTCACTTCTGAAAAAGTGAGTATTAAAATAAAAATGTCTATAATAGGTAATGTAAATTTTCAAAAAAAAGTGCCTGTATATCTCCACAAAACAGAATTTTTCATGGTTTGTGAATTTCTGGTCCTTGTTATTTTGATATCACAATGATAGCAAAATTAAAGACATGTATACATTGTGAAAATAATTTAGCTAACTGGTTCGATTACACTAAAATTATTTATTTATTCGACAGATATGTTTCAGGATATTAACTCATTATCAAGATTTTTTAAATTGATTTGAAAATGCAACAGTCTATAATCATTTTGATTGAATATTAAATACATAGATTGTTGTATTTTCAATTCAGTTAACAACTCTTGATAATGAGTTAATAGTCTGAAACATGTATGTCAAGTAAATATACCAATTTTTGGGAATCAAGTCAAGTGTTTTATTTTAGTTGTTTGAATGTTGGACAATATTCCACCAAGTGTTAAGCTAGCATGAATAAATCATGCTGCTGAGATTGTATTTTTAGGTATATGAGAGATTTGAGTGCTTCATGATTTGCTAGTACCTCAAAGTGATATTTCTGGATTATATACCTATAGATAAATAACCATAATTTAGCTAGGTTCATCAAAATTTGGGTTAGTGGGCTCATTAGTATGAGTACGAATTCAGCCTAAATATTACACGTAGATCAGATATTATTCGGTAAATGGTATTGATCATTTAATTCAGGTTTATGGCATAATGTTTTTGGAAATCAATGACAACATTTTAGTCACATGTATAACAATTTATTGGGAGTATACAGTTGATTTCGTAAAACATTTGCGCAATCAAAATACAAGTCAGCAGAAGTTGTGTTAGTTATGCTATTAGCTTATTACATCGGATTATAAGAATATGAATTGGTTTAACGTTAAACTTGATAAATCTTCAAATCATCCCATTCGTGAAAGATAAATATAATACCATAATGATAATACTAATTTATCCAAACAATGGTTAAATAACAATGTACCTACATGTATATTAAAAACAATAATGCATGACATATATTTCGGTGAGACTTGATCACATGCCAAGTGCAAAATGATTACATTTTTCGAATACATTCAATAACAACATATGTATATAACAAACTAAGTAGAAAGGCTCAATAAAGTGATGTACGCAAATAATTAGTTATGCTGGGAATTTCATACTGAACTGCTAGTTAGGTAGTTCAGTGATTTTGAAAAGATTAAGAAGGGGGATTGTAGTATGTTTAATCTGGCTATTTAACATGAGGACAGAATGTTTATATTTATTAGTCTGCATCGATTCTAGGAAATTAAGTTTCATTCCCTTATCTTCCGCATTTAATATTTCTATATTGGATTTTTATGTATAAAATTTGTGCATAATATGAGTCTGACTTTTGATCAATGAAGCTCTGTTTATGTTATGAAATTCTGGTCTGAAAGTTCTACTTATATAGGACTAGATCACAACTACCATATTTTATTGAATAATCAGATTGACTATACTACAAGCCCCTCTTAATCTTTTCACAATCAAGTATATGAGTAGCAATTCAGTATGGAATTCTAACTCTAACTAATTATTTGTATACAACACTGTGTTTATCCTTTCTACCCAATTTGTTGTACACATATTTGTATTCAAATCTGGAGTATAGGATTAAAAATTCTATTCAGTTATCAACTTATTTCCTTCCACGCCAACTCAAGAAGTTAAAAATATTGTTAAGCGATATCTAGAGATGAACCCAAATTTAACAACTCAAGCAGTCAACGAAACAATGTCTGCCTAAAACTTATGTTATTTCAAATTTAATAATATATTATATAAACAAGAAGACGGATTGCCCATGGGATCACCGTTATCGCCTTTGTTGAGTGAAATTTTCATGAATAACTTAGAAGACAAAACTTTCAATTCTTATACTCATTTAATTACTAACGTTTCATTATGGAGGCGTTATGTAGATGATATTTTTTGTATTTGGACCGGTACAGACAGATAGGCAGTTAGGTAATTTCCTTAAATATATAAATACTTTCTACAACTCGATTCAATTCACAAAAGAAGTAGAAAACGAAAACGGTACCTTGAATTCCTTAGACGTTCAGATTGCTAGGAATTTGAATTTTTTTACTTTCAACATTTATAGAAAACCAACCTTCACAGATACTTTAATTCACAGCGACAGTAACCAACACATGAAAATAAAACTCAGTGCTTTTCATTCGTTCATACATAGGTTGTCCACGATTCCATTATTGGAAAGAAATTTCCAAACTGAAGTTGATACAATTAAATTATTAGCCATCAATAACGGTTACAATGAAAGTCTTATCGACAAACTCATTGGGAAAAAACGAATAAAGAATCTGTTGCATTCAATATACCCCACGCAAACTATTAATGAAGAACAAAAATACTTCCCAATAAATTATGTGCCTAATTTGAGTAGCAAAATTTGTAACAGACTATCGAAAAATAACGTTAAAACAACAGGAAGGAATATAAATATTCGTGTTGAAGAACATAAAAAGTCAATTTTACAAAACAAAAATACCACTGGCTTCTCTGAACATTGTATAAAATTCAATCACTTCCTGGATTTCAACAAAACCAAATTGTTACATTCAGGTAACAATGGAAAACGCCTTGACCTTCTTGAAATTCTCGAAATGAGTTCCGCCCATAATAGTCAATTACCCCTTGTAAACGAACAAATTGATTTTCAGGTATCACCTTTGCTTTTGTCTGTTTTATAAATTACGATGCAATACTCTCCTTTAGTCAGTCTTGATAATGAGTTCATCACTCGAAACATGTCGACTTTTCGTTACTGCTAAATACAGTATCTAAATATTTTTTATATTGTGAAACATAAGCCAAGTGTTTTTATTTTAAAGTTTATACTTTATTCTTTATGATGTTTCACCAAGTGATGTGCGAGAATTCAATCTCAGTTACATATTTGTTGTTATTGAATGTATTTGAGAAATGTAATCATTTTTTTTAAAGTACTTTATTCACATATAATGCCTAAATAACAATTAATAAACAATTCAGTAATTAAATTAGTCTGCATTACACTGAATATTTCCCTCCTGTCAAAAATCCCTTGTAAATGGAATGCAATTATCGAAAATTACAGCGATAATTGCATTGTAGAAAGCGAAAGAGCACTGCGATAATTGCATTGTAGACCGATAATTGCATAGTAGCATAGTTCATATTACGGTTATTGATGACAAGACGAGAATTTATGAATTACTAACGTCAGCTTGACAGGTTGAAAGTTTATTCGGGAAATATTCCCCAAAATTACACTCGTGCATCAAAATAACCGGATAATTTCGCATTCCAGCGTGTTGTCTTTAAAAAACTGCATTCGGTCATTTTCATATTTTGGAGAAAGAGCCCTCCACCTTCGGTGTCGGGCTCTTTCTCCAAAAATGAAAATGAACTCATGCAGTTTTTTGACAACACGCTGTCATGCAAAATTATCGGTTATTTTGATGCACTTGTGCAATTACTTACGAAAACTAAATTATCCAAATCAGCAAATGTGCTGGTCTCGGAAACAGTATCCTTGAAAAAACTCACACAATACATTCACATTTTTCATCCCATCTAACATACCCAAATAGAAAAATTAAAAAATATATGTATAAAATAAATTAATAAAATAAAACATGATGCGCAAATGGGCTGTACTGAACAGAGTCTTTTAATATATTCTCTTCTTCACTTTTCATCGTGTACGCATTTCGAATTTCCCTTTTAAATAAATTCATATTTGTACTTCTGTGATGTTCTTTGGTAAGGAGTTATAGGTTTCCATGCTTCTTGTTATGGGATTCCTGAGGCCAATATTTGTTCTCACTGGCTCCAAAAATATATTTGAGTGCGTACATGTATTGTAGTCATGTTGTTGATTCACAAATTTAAAAGATGTATTACACTTAAGATTTTCCTTGATTACACTGTATATATAGACTACAGGCCCATGTCAAAAAATGGATTGGTCATAATATGAACCACCGGGTGACGTATATAGGACGATATAAGAGCATAAAATAATAAGATTCAGGACTATGCCGTCACTTGTAAGCTGCCCAACTGAGTTCTGGTGAGAATTCAAAAGTGCAGGTAGAGGGAGTACATTTTGGTCATATATTTTTGTACGGCATTTTTACCATCGATAGATCCATGAAAAATAATAAGAAAGCGCGCAGTGCCGTAAAAAAATGGTGCGCCACAAAGTCGGTAAATTGTTTTGATTTTCGACAATTTCCAGGGTAAATTTGGTCATTTCATTCTGTACGGCATCAGTTTCATACTGTTTCAATACAGCTTCTAATCCATTATTCCGCAACGCCGTACAAAAATCATGCGACAAGAGAAAAAAATCGAGGGTTGCAACCCCCTCTCTTTCCGTGGTCCGTGGGGTGATTTGAAAAAGTACGGCTTCGGTTCCGAAACATTATCTAGCACTCAAAAGTACTATTAAAAATAATGCCGTCAAAAAATTATTGTTCATTTGAATGTATATTAATAATTATCTTAATTTCATGGTATACTTGATTTATAAAGCTGTAAAATCATTTGACTCTCTACGGCAACTTTTTTTCAACATGATATTGTAAAATACAATTGTTATATAGTATTGCCGTTTAAAATAAACTGTTCTAAAAAAAATTATAGAGAAATACAAAAACTGAAATTTTTTAAATTATTGCAAAAGTTTAAATATTCATAGATTAATAAAATATAGCAATTTTCTACATTTTTCCATTGTTTTAAATAGTATTAAGATAAATAAATTAGGAAAAAATGATGCCGTACATCTTAATGCTCACCATATCTTTCAGGCTGATGAAAATGACGATATATATGTAAATTATATTTATTTAATATTTTTATTAATTTTTTATCAATATGAACTTTCAGATTTGTACGGCATTAATTTTTTATAAATTATTGCATTAAGTACAAATAAACTATCTAATTGGCGTATAAAAAAATATCGTCATGAATTTCACCTTATATTTCGTTATATGGATTTTTCTTACATTTCGTTCTATGGATTTTTCCTTGAGTTTTTTTTTCCCTACAAACCTTTGGACCAATGAAAATGTACGGCATGTAAAAAAATATTATCTATGCATAATTTATTTTATGTTGTTTCAAATCACCCCCCGGACCACGGAAAGAGAGGGGGTTGCAACCCTCGATTTTTTTCTCTTGTCGCATGATTTTTGTACGGCGTTGCGGAATAATGGAGTAGAAGCTGTATTGAAACAGTATGAAACTGATGCCGTACAGAATGAAATGACCAAATTTACCCTGGAAATTGTCAGAAAATCAAAACAATTTACCGACATTGTGGCGCACCATTTTTTTACGGCACTGCGCGCTTTCTTATTATTTTTCATGGATATATCGATGGTAAAAATGCCGTACAAAAATATATGACCAAAATGTACTCACTCTACCTGCACTTTTGAATTCTCACCATCACTCAGTTGGACAGCTTACAAGCGACGGCATAGTGCTGAATCTTATTATTTTATGCTCTTATATCGTCCTATATACGGCACCTGGTGGTTCATATGACCCATCCATTTTTTGACATGGGCCTGTAGTCTAATATATTTACCCTGTTCAATCTGTAATAATTGTGAAATGGGCAGAATGTTAGTTTGGTTATATATTATTTGTGATGATGTAGTGCACTGAAATCTAAATAAAATCTTTACAACTTTGTTTTGTAGTATTTCAATTTTGGTCTATTGTACCCTCCATCACAGGTGTACTTCTGTACTACGCCATCTACATAAAGCTCGTCTTCTAGTTCCAGAGTATTAATAAACTCCAATATCTGGGAAGGCTTCAAGGAGGATATGTCATCACTCCTACAAGTTTCTCGACCGAAGCATTTCTTTCGTTGGCTTGCAATGGCCTGTAGCCAGGTGGATAGGAGTTTCCTCCTCCCCCCCACAGAATCTACACTCGTCAGTTTCTGATAAACCTATTCTCATCAGATGCTTCCTGAGGCGACAGTGTCCCGTAAGGAAGCCAGTTAGGAGGTTTAGTTTATTCTTACTGATGTCCTGATATTCTTTGGATCTTGCAGTTTTAAAGTTCCGGAGGAACTTTTTGGAGTGATCCATCCCTGGGAAATTCCGCCATCTCCATTTCCCTTGATTCCCGAGTGACCTGGAACCCAGACTAAACAGACAGATTCTTACCAATTTCACTGATTTTCCTTTGGCACTCTCATATCAACTTTGAATCGATTACACAGGAGCTCAGTGCTTCTATAGCCGCTTGACTATCAGAATGGATAGCTATGTTGCATTTCTGATAGTTTCTTTCTAGGTTAATATCTACACATATATCGATTGCCAGATTGCCTGAAAAACGCTTAAACAGGAGCCAAGCAACAGTGCGCACTTGGTGCCTTCCCCATATATAACAGCGCCAGCTCCTGTAGTGGTTTTTGAATCATCTGTGTATCATTTTATGGTATTGTCCTTGAAACTTTGGGTGGTGGATTCCCTTTTCTATTCTTCCTTTTTACTTAACATCGTAGTGAAGTTCTTCTCAATGCTTACTTTCTATACCATTACATCACTAGGGAGGTTCGCTGATGAGATGTAATTGGTCAGAGAGGACCAAGCTCTCTGACTTTTAATACACTCACCACCTGGGCCCTCCTTAGATATTCTAAGAATGGCCTCATGGGCTAACCTGTCGATCACTAGATGTAGAGGTGTGAGATCTGTAATGATCTCAAGTGCCTTAGTTGGGCACGTTCTTATAGCTCCCGTAATACACATATAGGCCAGCCTCTGCACTTCGTCGAGCATTTTCATTGTAATGGTCTGACCTGCTTTGGCATGCCGGACTATTGGCCCATACGTAATTATTAGTCTCACAATCATGACGTACATCCATCGAAGTATTTTAGGGTTGCAGGCCCAATTCTTACCAGATAGTCTTCTACACGCCATCAGAGCCCTTGTTGCTTTACTAGCAACGATATCAATATGATGGTTCCACAGAAGCTTGCTGTCCAGGGTTATTCCCAGATATTTTACTTCAGACTTCCATTCTATGGTATCTCCATTTGATAGGAGTGATTTAATGGCCGGAAGTTTTCTTTTCCGGGTGAAGGGAATTACTGTGGTCTTGGTTGGGTTAATATTCAGCCCCACTGACAAGCACTACTGCTCAATAATTCTAAGGCCCTCCTGTAGTAAATCACGTAGGGTGCCCATATATTTACCTCTAACTATTAAGACTATGTCATCAGCATAGCCTACGCATTCGAAGCCATGCTCCGTTAGTGTTGTCAAAAGCCCCAGATATATCCAGGAGAGCACACATTGCGATTTCTTTGTTATTCAGAGTTTTCTGGATGACTTCAGTCAGTTGATACAGAGCGGTCTCTGTTGATCGTCCCGCCCAGTAGGCATGCTGACATTTGTGAAGTGGTGTATTCTCCAGATTATCCGTTCTAATGTAGTTATCCACTACTTTCTCTATCGTTTTAAGTTACGATGTTAGGCAGATGGGTCTGAAAGATCTAGGGTCAGTCCCGTCTTTTTTTCCTATTTTTGGATTGAAGGTTACTCTTGCCCTTCTCCATTCTTTAGGTATTTGACCCAATGCCAAGCTGCTTCTTGTTATCTTCAGCAGATGGGGAAGAATCTCTTCCACCCCTTTCTGCAGGAGTACCGGAAAACCCCCATCCACTCCTGGGGATTTATACGGCTGAAACGTGCTTATTGCCCATTCAAGCCGTTTTCTAGCAATATCCCAGACCTCCTTTCGGGAGTTCTTGGTGTGCTCCATGTCTGTTTCAATGCTGCTTACGAGTTCAGCGAGTGTGCGTTTTGAGAAGAAGAATCGATAGTTCCTCTTCTCCTTCAGTGTATGACCCGTCTGGCTCCTTGAGCGACATTGTGGGATGAGCTCCTCATCTTACCATGACTTTCTGTAGTCTGGCTGCGGTGGGAGTGGAAGTGATGTTTTCACAAAAGGCTTGAAAATTAAGCCTCTTGGCCTTCCTGATCTCCTTATTGTACTGAGTGAGTTTCTCAGTGTATCCCTGTCAGTTGCTGTCTCGTTTAGCCCTGTTGAAGAGCTGACAGACCTCCTTTCTGTGGTTTGACAGGTTCTCGTTCCACCAAGGAACTTTCTTTCTTGATCGAGCCTCAGTCAATGGACAACTGGAGTGAAAAGCCTCCATAATTGCCCAACTGACCTGCTCGACTCTTTGCTCCAGATCGTAATGAGGGTGTTTTGACCCAATTGTTTCGATCAGTTCTAGATTATCTAATATATGATATGTTAATAGGCCAATCCGACTTTCTAATATTTCGAATTGACGGCGACGAGGTGGTATCTATCTCTACCTTGAACTCGATCATCCTATGATCAGAGAGTGATGTTTCGTCCATCACACTCATGAAGTGATGTTTTTCCTGACAGCAACATTACGTCCAGGACCTTCTCACTTGCTCTCGTGACAAAGGTGGGCTTTTACCCCACATTTAGGGTCTCAAGATTGTTAGCTAAGATATATTCAAGTAAGCACTCACCTCTGGTTTTGTTGTTCGTGCTTCCCCAAATAATATTATGCGCGTTGGCATCACAGCCAATTATGATTGACAGCCGTTTGCTGTTGCAGTATTGCACTAGTTTCTGCACTTCCTCTGGCGGTGTTATCGGCCCATCTCCTGCGAAGAATGCAGATGCAATAAAAATGTCTCGGTCAACGCCCCCAATATTGAGGTGTACCATGATTGGGATCAAGTCCCGAGACATGTAATCTGAAACACAAATATATTTGATGTGGCACGTGGGGACACCTTCCTATGCTCGTAAATCAGACATGAGTCATTACATGCAAAACCCCTGATTTGGCCTTCTTTGTTGATCCAGGGTTCCTGGATCAGAACAATGCCCAATTGCAAACTCGCAAACAACCCCGTGATCACAGCTGAAGCTTCCTTCGCGTGATGCAGGTTCACTTGCGCTACCTTAGTGAAGATGAAGTTCTATTGTGTAGGGTGAGAGAAGCTGGTTATCAGGCCTCTACATGTCCCCTCCTTCGTCTCGAACAGGTTCCTTGATCTGTGGTCAGACCCTCAATCTCCAGGGGCACATAGGAAGTCTCTGCCTTCCCAGGTATCCCAGCAAAGTCGGAGCGGATCTCAGGCCGACCCACACTATATTCATCGTCCCCTCCCTGCAATTCGGGTTCTAAAGATGTGGAGGGCATCTCCAAGTCTCTCGAACTCTCCGCAAAGCTGTCCCTAGTCCCGAGACAGGGATGCGCCCGAACAGTGTTGAGGTTGGAATTCTGTACCTCAGCCAACTCCATATCGAAACTGCTTGGGAAGAAAACCGTTGGTAGGCTTCGGGATGTCGTCTCCGCTCAGCGCTACCAGTTCAGGCCCTTCCCAAGAATTCAGTTTTGGAACTCACTCCATCAGCCAGTCCACCGATCCTTGAGATCCACAGTCCACCAGCATCATTCCACAGCGAAAATGGACGCCGGTGAAGTGGATCCTCCTCTCCTTGCTTTGGCACATCTCCTCCACTAGTGTGTTTTCTATGGAGGTGAGTTGCCTGACTTCCAGGGTAGTCTTTGGGGACTATTCTCACCCTGGTGGCCTTCCCTGCCTTAACAGATGCTGAAGAACCAGTGGCTTGCCAGGTTTTTGCTGCAGTTGTTTTTTTTGGCGAGGCCGCTGAGGAGGTGTTACAAGTTCCGGGCCTCTCTTACCGTGATGGAGGAGTCGCAGGTACTTCCGCATCCATGCTCCACTGAGTACTTTCATCAGTGGATCGTCTCTGCCGCCTGGCTGTCCCAATTTGGGAAGGTTAAACGGCAGTCGCCTTGCTCCCCTCAGAAGGGTGCCCGGATAAGGAAGTGGAGGCTTTCTCTACTTCTCTTTCAGTGGTTCTTGTTTTTCTACTTTCTATATATGGTCCCACGAGTAGCTAGGTGAGAATGGTCCACCTCTGCAGAGCCCCGCATGCAGAGGTAAGGGGTTTGATGCAACGGAGTTCTCCCCCGTGCTCCAAGGTCGAAACCAGTTGAGACTAGTCTCCTATCTAGCCACGCATACCTCGGTCTGGTTTCCCGCCTTGGATTTAGAATTTTTGATGAGGTTTTTGCTCTCGGTTCAGGCAGTCAAGCCAAGACCCCCCCCCACTCCATTGTCCCGCGAGACATGATCACAGATAGCCACGGAGTTTTGGTATAACAAGATGGTTTCGAGGTTGGCTCGAAGTAACACCTGGCATCGTGACCCTGAGTGCAATCCCTTAGCCACGACACAACAGCTGGGACAGGTGAAGTTGGTCCGCGGCAAGGTATGTGAGGGCTACCAGTTGAGTTTTCATACTCAACGAGCCCCAGATATTCCCATGCCGACCCTCTCCTCATAAAATCATCGTCGGAGGCCCCCTCCTATCCGCCACCTGGAGACGCGCCGGGTTGCCACTTTACTCCGCCCGGTAAATGCTGCACAAGAAAATTGTTTATTATTAAATTATTGAATTTGTACAACTCATTATGTTCATTTTTTTCTAGGTACGATGACATTTACAACCTGACTCTTACTTTCAAAGACTTGAAGTCTGGAAAATCTAATGAAACGTCTTCTAAGAAAAGTGTAGCAAATTTCATAAATGAAGATGGCAATGTAGTCCCAGAATTAGTTGATGCAGAAGTTACTAAACTTCATAATTCTCTTCTACAAGATCGTAAAGACAAATAAGAAGCATTTGAAAATGAATTCTGATATTTTTCAATTAATTTTATTTAGGAAATTTGTTTCAGAAAGATTGAAGGAATAAAGGTCTGAATCATATCAAATGTCTTTTTTCAATTGTTTTTTGTAAAATTCAATATATTTGCGTTTCCATGTTTTTGAATATTTTAAAGAACTAATAATTCCAAGAAACATCATGAAGATTAATTACTGAATTCGAGAATTAACTCATTGTATTATTCAAAATTTATTGAAGACATTTTTCATTTAGTATTGTTGCATAATAGTTCAGAGTGTTATACATGATGATTATATTTCTTCCTTTATGTATCCATTCTGCAAATAAATGAATAAAAATCAATCGTGTACATTGTATTATTTACAGAGCTGCGTGACGTAGAGGTAACATTGTACATTCAGAATAAACTTGAATTTTTCACTTAATTTACATGCATTTGTAGGGGAAATATAATTCTTCAACAAAAAAGTGCACTGCGGAAGAGGTCTTCGAAAATCATTTGAAATCATCAAATTCTTCAACCCTGAATTCAGATAAAAGTATATTTCTCCACTATAAGGTCAAATACGAAACGACATATTCTAAATCCATAAACCTAAAAGACAGTAGTATATAAACTGGTTCAAGTACAAAGCTCCTGGAAATTATTGTGGATAAAATATCTGAGTTTGGATCTATACTGTGATACATTAGCATCAAAACTGAATTCAGCGACTTCTACTATGAGGCGTATGAGGAATCAAGTTGATGCTAATCTCTAGTCAATTTTATCATACTGCATCATGTTTTGGATCAAGAAGCTCAGCATATTTTCATAATTCAGAAGCAAGCTATATGAACAATGTTAAATATGAATTTTAGTTTATCCTGTAGAAGTTGTTTCAAATCTAGTAATGTTTTGACTCTACCAGGTCTATGCATTTATAGAATCTCACATTTCGTAAGCATCCATATTACTTTGTATATGAAGAGTATAAAATAATAACTCAACTAGGAGAATCTATGAATTTTTTTTCTACTCCTATTTTCTGAAATGCAACATTACACATCGATAAAAATGCGTGAAGTTCAAGGTTTAATACCGGTGCGTAAGTGCAATGCTATTCTTAAGGGATTTATTTTACGCATCGCTGCCATAAGAGCTAGCTAATACACTTTTATCTACTCCTATTGAATAATATATTCATTATTCAACTGCGTTTTAGCAATTAATAGTGTCTATTAACAAACAACGTGAGTTATAATTACTCACTGCTATAACTCACTATATAGTATACTAAGATCCCAAGTTAGATCGACCGTCACTCATCTGCTAATGTCACTTGAATAATTCTGACGTTTTCAAATTAAGTTAATACTACCTAATTATTGTCAATTTTTACTTGTATCTCAGTATTTATTGTTATAGTCGTAGATAAAGTATAGTATTCAACTTGCGGTAATGGTCATAACTCACTTGATGAATTACAGCACTCGCTTGTAGCTCGTGCTGCAAACTTCATCTGCGTGAGTTATGACCTACATTACCGCTCGTTGAGTAATATACTAATTATCTACTCCTATTGAATAATATATTCATTATTCAACTGCGTTTTAGCAATTAATAGTATCTATTACCAAACAGCGTGAGTAATAATAGCTCACTGTTATAACTCACTATATAGTCTACTAAGGTCCCAAGTAAGATCGATCGTCATTCATCTGCTAATGTCACTTGAATAATTCTGACGTTTTCAAATTAAGTTAATACTACTTAATTTTTGTGAATTTTTTTTTTTGCTGAAAAAGATGGTATTTATTGTTATAGTCGTAGATAAAGTGTAGTATTCAACTTGCGGTAATGGTCATACCTCAATTGATGAATTACAGCACTCGCTTGCAGCTCGTGCTGCAATCGCTTGCAGCTCGTGCTGCAAACTTCATCTGCGTGAGTTATGACCTACATTACCGCTCGTTGAATAATATACTATTACACACAGATGAAAAATTCAGATAGCTGTGCTCTAGAAATAAATTTTTATGTCGTTTAAAAACGTTAAACTGTTTAGCGTTTTCCTTTGTGCTCGCTAATAATCATGGAATCGAGTACAGAAAGACCGTCTACTCCACCAAATATAACGGAAGCAGCAAAGGCAGAAAGTGCATCCTTATTGCCGCAAAAATCTCTGCAGATTTATCAGAACACGTAACAAAAATTTATGTCATTGTCTCATTCGTTTTCGGAATATGCTATGTTAACATACTTGTCAGAACTGGCGAAACACTTTCAACACTTTGAAGTCACTATTCTATGTTGAAGAGTACCATCAGATCAAACCTAATATTGACATTGGTGATTATATTATTATAAATAATAATTATTATAGTAAACAGAAATAAAAATACTTTTCGTCAATTTCCACACAATATATTTAAAATATAGGTACAAACGGTTTCGACTATCACATCATTATCCGAGCGATCTGAGTTACTTCGTGTCTAATGGACTAACATCTCTGCCCATCGAGGTCCTTTTCACTCTCATCGTCTTCAGCCTCGCTTGCCGTCGAATTCACCGCTTTTCCAGGGCGAAGCTGCTTCCTCGGTAGTCTGGTCTCGACTATAACATCATTGTCAATTAAATGTAGACATATCAGGTAAAACTATTTATATCTAACCCTTAAATATTTCGGAGTGGAGAAGAGTTGAGGTCTAATTGGTCATTTACAGTTTGGAATTCTGGGTTTTTCCTAAGTTTGTTAATTTCCAAACTTTCCAAAAAAATTCATTGTGGTTCCTTTATTGCAAATATGTAAAATTTTAAGATCTTCTATTGTGATTTTATGCCTTGTAATTTTAATATGTTCAAATATTGCATCAGACTTACTATTGGAAGAAATATGTTCTTCAAAACGAGATAAATTTCTCCCGGTTTATCCTACGTACGCCGTTGGGCATTCACCACATTCAATTCTATATGTTGGTATGAAAATTATCTATTTGTCTATTTGTCTATTTGAACCTTGAAAGCTTACTAAAATATCGTTAACATAACGCTACCAGAAGAGAATATGTTTTTGTGCTAATTTATTTTTCATAATTGATTTTTCTAAATTATTCATGAATATATCTGCCAATAGAGGGCTAAGTGGTGAAGCTATTGGGAGGAATGAGTTTTGTTTAAAAAAATGTTGATTCATATTAAATAGGATACTACTGGTCTAGTGGATTTCTCTTCTTTGTGTAGTTTGATCAGCCCATACATTTTTGGTGTTCATGGGAATGAGTTTTCTTTTTTCCCATGGAATATTTATCAGGTAATTTGTAAGTTCCACTTGCTGTTTCATTTCTTTCATAAAATAAGTTGTAGGGTTTCTCGGCATCTCCGCTATGTCCAGGTTTTTCAAAATAGCCTTCATTTTTAAATGATAATCTTCTTTGTTGAGACAGACTGTTGCCTTTATCTGCTTTTGTTAATATCAAATCTTCAGTGTTTATTTTTATTGAGATGTTGTTTATTGTTTTTAAGTCCTGGAATTACCTATATTTGATGTCTGATTTTTTGATTATTTCGGCAATTATGTATTTGTGTAGTATGGGATTTTCAATTATATTTTTATGTATTTGGATATTTCTCTCCGCCTGGACCCCGATCAGTTCTTTATTTACTCTACTTTCTTTATTATATGGTATGAATTTGGGACCTTCGTTAAATAATTTTGTTTCTTCAAATAGACAAATAGACCAATTTTTGAATTTTTAAATAATTTTCATACCAACTTAAAATTAACTGCAGAAATAGAAGATAATAACCACATAAATTTTCTAGATTTGACCATATCAAAAAAACATAATAAACATTTATAATGTATCTATAGAAAACACACATTTGAAGATGCTACTATTCCAATGGAATCACAAACTCGCGGCCTATAATTCACTGATTCATCGAGGTTTTTCCATCCCTCTATCAGATAAATATTTCAATATAGAAATTAGTAAAATAAAACAAATAGCTTCAAATAATAATATTTCTATAAACTTTTCAAACCAAATTATCAATCGTACAGAGCAGAAACGAACTTCCCGGTTACTATACTTCATAATGGACAGACCAGAAAGAAGATATGCTAGTGTAAGTTATATTGGCCAATTATCAATTAATATTTGCAACTACTTTTCAAAATTTAATATAACAACATCCTTTTCAAGGGGGTTGAACTTAAGCATACTATTATTTAATGCCAAACAAAAAACAGACAAATATAAAAAATCTGGCGTACCTATATATAGAATTGAATGTGGTGAATGCCCAACGGCGAACGTTGGACAAACCGGGAGAAATATATCTCGTTTTAAAGAACATATTTCTTCCAATAGTAAGTCTGATGCAATACTTATTTGAACATATTAAAAGTTCAAGGCATAAAATCACATTAGAGATCTTAAAATTTTACATATTTGCAATAAAGGAACCACAATGAATTTTTTGGAAAGTTTGGAAATTAACAAACTTAGGAAAAACCCAGAATTCCAAACTGTAAATAACCAATTAGACCTCAACTCTTCTCCTCGCCGAAATGATGTGATAGTCGGAACCGGTTGTACCTATATTTTAAATATATTGTGTAGAAATTGACGAAAAGTGTTTTTATTTCTGTTCATTTGAAATGAATTTCCATAATATAAATAGTTCATCAATATCGCTAATTAGAAGTGCCAGTCAAGCTACTTTGATGACTACAGGTAAGATACAGTAAAGTGTCCTTAAATTTGTGGTTTAACGGAGAGTGTGTGAAACGTACAACGATACCCAATTATATCCAAATTAAGTGCAGTGTTCCAAATCAAACAACAACCAAAATCAAGCCAAAAATGAAACTTCTATGGCACAAAAAAGAAATAAAAAGTTTATATCAGGTAGGGGAAAGAGGGGAGCATTCGTCCACGGGGAGCATTCATTCATCCATTGTATTTATTTTCATTGTGATTTGAATTTCCCGCGGTATAGTGCCACTGTTAGGTTGCCTATCATGAGTTCTTCTTTTGTGAAAAAGTTAACACGTGTTTTATGATTCTACGAAGTTTTAGAGAAAAAAGTTAAAAAAGACGTCTAAAGGTGGGAATTTTTGTTTTACATCCATTTCGTAAATAATGTTCAAAATGTTGATTTTCTTTGAATCTTTTTTTGTGCATATTATCTTCAAATATTGTAGAATCCATAAATATTGTCAATTATAACCTATACATTCTAACATATTATTTACACGCACATTTCCCCCACTTGTGTACCAGGGGAGCATTAGTCCGCCTACATTGGGTATGCATTCGGCCGTAGCCGAATGCTCCCTACATCTTTTAGAATTTGGTTTTTTGTTTCAGACATGCCTAGAAAACGGATTTTAAAAACCAATAGGAACCTTATAGATGAAAAAAGCATTAAACAAGCAATAAGTGGCTATTTTAATGGTATATACTCTGAGAGAGAGGCCGCCATGGTGTGAAGAGATCTACGTTAGAGTCGAATAAAAAAAATATTACAAAAGAAGACCAAAGAGAGTATTTACGACGAATTTGCAAAATATAGACGACTCTGGCAATGAAAGTGATCAAGAATCACCTAAATATGCAAACAAGTATACAAATAGGCAAGTATTTACTACAGAACAAGAATCTGAGCTAGAAGAGTATATTAAAAAATGTTCTGATTTGAATTATGGACTTACATACGTTCAGATCGAAAAGTTAGCCTATGAGTATGCTTCAGTTTTGCCAAATTGCAAAATTCCTCCAGAGTGGCACAAAAAACGGCAAGCAAAAGACGGATGGCGACGAGGATTTATGACACGTCACCCAAGACTCTCTTTAAGAAAGCCAGAAAGCACTAGCTTAGGTAGAAGCACAGGTTTTAATAAGTTTAAGGTGGATCAATTTTTCAAAAACCTTCAAAAAGTACTGGAACGTTACAGGTTTCCTCCAGAGAGAATATTTAACCTCGGTGAGACCGGAGTCACAACCGTGATGAAGCCAGTCAAAGTAGTTTCCACTACTGGAAAAAAACAAGTCTCGCAAGACGCCTCAGCTGAAAGAGGAGAACTAGTAAGCTTTGATGGAATTATTAGTGCATCTGGACAAAGTCTGCCCCCTGCATATATTTTTCCCAGAATCAGAAATGTAGCACTAGGAAACAAGTCTGGGTGGATGACTGCCGAGTTGTTTCCTTCTGTGCTAAAGCATATAGTTAAGCATACTCGCTGCTCTCGTAATGATCCCGATCCAAGTGTCGTTACCGATCAACCCTTACCTGTACAAGTATATAATTTAAACAATACCATACAAGATAAACTCATAGAGGATAAAAAAGACCAGAATGATAGGATAAAAGAGAAAATTGAAGAAAAACAAAATGACATTGATAATTTGGAAGAAAATAAAGGTTTAGCACGAAATAACAAGATAAATATATTAAGTGACATAATAATTTTGCCAAATACACCGTCTTGCAGCAGTTATCAGAAACTAAATGACACCAAGAATTACAACAAAATAACGCCAGAATCAATAAGGCCTTTTCCCAAGGCAAGTAGAAAAGAAACTAAAAGCAAACGAATGCCAGGCATTTCAAGAATTTACACTGACACTCCAGAGAAAGAACGACTGGAACAAATTGACCAAGAGAAAAACAGGAAAAAGAATGTCTTTAAAAGAAATGTTTTTGGTTCTAAATTAGAAACAAAGGAAAGCAATCAACCAAAAAAAAACTTAGAATCGAAAATCAGTCGGATTCATCGCCTAGCGAAAGTGATGTGTTATCCCTTCATGACAACTCTGACGAAGATTTGAGTGATTAATTGGAATATATTGAGGGGATCTGTATCCAGGATCTGAAGAATGGTGACTTTGTTTTAGTAAGATTTGAAGTTAAAACTAAATTGGTTCACTTTGTTGGCCAAACTTTGGACATTTCCGAAGATACCATCAAAATAAAATTTCTTAGGAGAAAAGGTCTATCGATCACTTTTTATTTCCCAGTCATTGATGACATAAGTGAGATTGAAAAGGATGATATTATTAGCAAATTAAGAGCTTCTTCAAATATTGGAACTAGGAGAACGGCATCATATTTTTACTTCTGTTATAATTTTAGTACTTTGGTTGTTAAATAATGTTTTATGATTTTGTTGTTTCTAACACGTAGTGTGCGAATAATTCTTCAGAAATAAATATTTTTTGTACACATTGTATGTTATTTATTCTATATAATATTTTTTTTCACATGGCTGTATGCTCCCCTTCTTCTGGACGAATGCTCCCTAGGTACAGGGAGCATTCAGCCATTTGCAGAAAAAATTTTAACAATTTTTTTGCTTGTTTTTTATAAACATATTTTTTATCATTTCTGCGATTATTACTTGACCATTATATGCAAAAATCAAATAAATTTACTTTTTTTGAATTATATTTAAATTTAAGAGTTTTACATGCAAAAATATATTTTGTGGCCGAATGCTCCCCTCTTTCCACTACGGGATAACATGAAACTTTACGTAAAATGTGTTCAGGATGAATAAAAGGTTTCCGTTTTTTATACATTATCAAATCCTAGTAATTTCTATAACCAGAATCACACTATGAACACCCGACGCCATGCGATACAGGCACACGCTATCTGATCTAGTCGACGTGTTGCGCGCTGTATGTTTCTAGGTAACACCCGATGTCACGCGTTCGTTCGAGAATTGTCAAGTAACGCTTATGTTGATAAGCTATAATATATTGAATTTTGGCAGTTTGACAAAAATGAACGAAGAAACATTAATTGAGTTAGTAAAACAATATTCTGTTTTATATAATATTAGTTTACCTCTATATAGGGATCTAAATGTGAGAAATAATGCATGGGAAGAAATTGCACAGCAAATGAATACAACCGGTAAGTTTAGTAAAAAATATTATTCATTAGGAACAGACTGTTACATGCAAACAAACTGTTTCAATGTTTCTTAATTTCATCTGGTTCTCCTAACAATATCAAGCTGCCGGGGAACGTTCAGTTTGTTTCTAACTGAAAAAGCATAATTTGTGGAATTTCTGCGAATTCGATCTGAGTTATCAAAGACTGAAGAGTCAGTTAGATCAGTCTTTAATGAATAACAATAATAAATAAGGCAAATTATCGGCGCCCAAATAATTATGTAAACAACAGGTTGGTAAAATTATTTTGTCGACCATGTTAGGTTGAACCGCCATAGGACCAGCAAAAACACGTCATCTCGATCTTAAAATGCCAAAAGCATTCTCAACTATACGTCGAGCACGACTGAGCCGATAATTGAATATTTTTTTTGGAACATTGTTACGAACATCATTTTTTCTCCAAATGACATTAAATGTAGCTTTTTAATGACACTAAATAGGCCTAAAAGGGATACTTTTACTACCTAGGCAGAAAAAGTCCACTTTTTCTGCCTAAGCAGTAAAATTTATTGACTTTTGAATGAAAAAATGACACAAATAGTTATTTACACTACAAGGGAGGCAAGTGATACCAGTCGAGGACGTAGTTTGCGCCCGAGCGTCAGCGAGGGCTGGCAAAATAGTCCGAGACTGGTCAAGAATACTGCCTCCCGAGTTTTGTATTATATTTTTTCTACTCCACTTCTCCTGAATTAAAAAAACTGGTTATGAAATGGTTGTTATGAGATTCTCAATCAAACAAAAGTTCTGTCAGTGTCAATTTAAAAATTGTCATAATGGATGTAGATGCAGTTGCTGATGCTACTATTTATATTATTATTTCCCAGAGGGAGGAAAGTATTTACTTACCTCCCTAGGGACGTAAAATGTACTTACCTCCCCCTAATCAGTTTGATAATGGAGTACTTACCGAATAAGGAGTAGAAAAACTGATTTTGTTACATTAACGTCATCAGCGGTAAACATAGTAACGAAAAGCCAGTTACCTTTGATGAAACGCAATGATTACTGAAATAAGTATAAAAAGGACGATTTTTCGTGAAATTGGAGCAAAGTTGGAGAAATAATTATATGTTTCACACGGCACAAAAGCAGATTTAATGCCTTGGCTGGTTTCCTAGCCTTGGCTGGTTTCCTAGCCTTGGCTATGAAACACCAGCCGCGGCATTAAATCTCGTGCTTTTGTGCCTAGTAAAACAAATAACTATTTACTGTATGGTCGCATTAAAAATGTTTTCAATGGACAGGCTTCATCTGCAACAATCTCATGTGGCAATGGTTCCGAATTTGCAATTAAAGGTTTAGGAGCAGGCTATTGCAGTTTCCCATTTTCTAATAACCTTTCTAAGGTTGATTCTTCAAATATTCCACAATCACTATTTTTGCTATACGACCCAAAGTCTACAACTAAGAATCTACCTATACTTTGGATCTACTAATGCCAGTAATACAATTGAATTTTCTCCCTTATAATTCCAATAATTTGAACCACCATTTATAGGACAGATAATGTTCACATGTTTTCCGTCTAATGCTCCACAACAATTGGGGTAGTTACAATAATTTTCAAAAACACTTTCTGATTCTTGCAATATTGCAGTTGTAGGTTTTGGTATATAAATCGTACCCATTATTTTCTAAATTGCATCTCAGACATCGATAGCTTAATCCCAACGATCTGAATGAATTGCCCGTTGCTCAAAAACTGTAACAGAAAATTAACATTATTTATCTTTTCTCTCCAGTTGAAGAAGTGAAAAATAGATGGGGAAAATTAAGAAACTGTCAAGGAAAGTCAGATACAATTTTGAATCGCTATAGAAATGAAGAACCTTTAATATCAGTACAAAATGAAATTTTAGAAGTAGAAGCTGAAGAGTCGGAGAATGAAAAATCGAATGATTCAAAAGTGAGAGAATGTTTTGATGATTTTACTTATGGAAAAATGGATTAGTGCAAAATAAATTCTTATATTAGATACTTACCTAAGACATATAGCGAGTCTTTTCTTTGAGCTAATGGCTTCGTGAAATGTTGTTGGTTTCTTATGTATGTCATCTTTAATAAAATCATGGATTTCTTCAAATTGTGTTTTAGTAAACCGAAAATATGTATGATATCCATCATTATCTCGGAGTAGGTCTGGGTATAGAGTATGATAATCAACCAGCCTACTTATTTTTTTTTGTTATCTCATGCACCCAGTGAATTCTTATTCTCTTTTTCTTGTGTCGTTTTAGTAAAATATGTAAACCCAAAATTTGCATGAAATCTTCTTCATCATCTAATTCGGTGTAATTCATATTATGCATTCGTAAACTGCCACTGTTGACAGCATTGTGATCAGAAATTGATTGTGAGTTGTGTGGTATCGCCTGTTGGTAAGTGCACATTACACTTCAGGTGTCGACACGTTTTGTCACGTCGCGTTTCAATAATGTGTTTCCGGCTTTATTCAATATCCTACATAATATTCAAATGGATTGTTTGGAATATAAGATAAAAATGCAAGTTAGTGAACAGTCGGATAAAAAACATAAGAATTTATATAAGAATCTCTCAAACTTATAAAATAAAAAACAAGAATAACACAAAAACCAATTACTAGAACAAAATGAAAATTTTACGGCTAGTAGGTAGTACATTCCATCCTATATTTGTCAATTTCTTAACAAGTCAATTTAATGAATAACGAACAAATTTATTGAATAAAGGTCCCAAATTCACACTACATAGGGAGAAGTCGGTTAATCATGCGCGGCGGCTAATGATGCGCACAATATTAGCAGTAGAAAATGTCAACCATTTTTGGAATTGATACACTTCGTGCCATCTCTTAGAAGATAGTTAAAGTTGCGCAGCCATTTGGGCAATTTACGCGGCTGTCATCGTGCCTGACTACTGTTTTTGTGGTTTACTCTTTTTTGTGCGTGCGAAAAGAAGATTGAAGTTGTTAATAAGAACTTTTTTGTTTGGGTAATTATACTAAAATAATCAATGTGGTTCTTGTTATTATAGGAGCGATTCATCTAAGGTAAAGTACATCCAGTTTTATTTTGGTGAATTTTCATGAGCATTAGATCCATGTCGGGTAGTGGTGCGCCATGCGCACAATTAGCTTTTTGAGTTAAAAATATTTGTTGTTATTCAGTATAAAACAAAATGTTTTCAAAATAATTTCTGATGCTAGAAGTTATCCGGAAAATATATAAAGCCTCCTGGGACACAGACAAAATGAAAAAAGTCTTGTTATTCGTTGCAAATGTTGGAGCAGTAGAGATGACGGAAGGATGTTTTGAATACCAGAATATACAATTCGCAAAATGGAGAAATACTATGATGGAGGACGTGATATCAGTGGGTCTCAAATGGGTCCAAATCCCATTTTTTTCACAGGTCCAAAAAAAAAAGTTCAGTGAGTCGCGTACTAAAAATGGCAAAACTTATGGTGTCACAAGAAATTATTTTTTACGATTAGCGTATTCTTATGCAGCAGCTAATAATTGCGCTAGAAAATTATAAATTTTAAAAGCGAAACAAGATTGAATTACTAGCCATCACAACACAAACATCTCATCGCCTAAGACTTTAGATTTAGCATTTTATGGTACACGATGGCCGCTTTCACCAACTAAATGTTAGGAAGTTCCTAACTAAGTGATTCCTAAAATAGGAAATACCCAAATCCGATACTTACCTAAATCGGATTTCATCAACCTAAGACATCTTTAGTTAAGAAATACCTTGTTAAAAACTTGATTTGGAAAGTTTTGTACATATAATTGGCACCACTGTTTAATACTAGACTGATAATTTGATAAGGATAGCAAGAAAAAGGGAAAAAATGATAGAAATATAATAATTTTATTATATTTCTATGGAAATATCTCTAAATTTGATGTGCATTTGACAACTAAACAATTTGAGGTTAAGCATTTCTTAAAAAGCTATCCTAACGTTAGGTATTTCCTATCGTCCACCACACTAAACGCGTGGTGAAGCGCAAATTGCACTTAGGAATTCCTAAATCCGATTTAAGTATTGCCTAACTTTAGGAATTAGTTGGTGAAATCGGGCATGAAAGCTATGAAGGATATGATTTTTACGACGCCTAAATTACAATTTTTTAATATTTTGTTAATGTTCTAACAAATATGATATGTATTCTGTAATACTTGTTTCGATTATGCCCGATACACCATATTATATATAATTTTTACAGATTTCTGGTTGCGCTCAGTTACCCTGACTGGTGCGCACGAATACTTGCATAGGGTGGATAATCATGCGCATTGTCAGTTTATGTCTCATTTCGATTTTATGCTCAGAACATATTTTTTTATAATATTTCATCATTGGTGTTCAGAATTCTAGGTGCTATATTTAAAAAAATATCAACTCGGCTTCTTAGGTGCGCACAATTCACCGACTTCCACCTAATAATGAAAGAAGAGTAAAAAAATAACTCTGATCGAGGTCCAAGCGGAGTCAAATATCCAAATACATAAAGATATAATTAAAAAATCCCATACTACACAAATACAAAATTTACATCAAATATAACAATCTCCAGGACTGAAAAACAATTAAAAAAAATCTCAATAAAAATAAACACTGAAGATTTTATATTAACAAAAGGCAACAGTATAGTCTGCCTCAAAAAAGAATATAATCATTGAAAAATGGAGAATATTTGAAAAAACTGGACATAGTGGAGATGCAGAGAAACCCTGAAACTTCTTTTATGAAAGAGATGGAACAGCAAGTGGAACTTACGAATTACCTGATAAATACTCTATGGGAAAAAAAACTCATTCACATGAACGTGGAACTACCAAGAATGTATGAGCTGATCGAACTACACAACAAAGAGAAATCTGCTATACCAGTAGTATCCTATTTAAACCCACCAACACATACCTAAAATGGCAAAATTGTTGAATCGTAAGTTTAGAGAAATAACCAAATTTCAGCCCAAACACACTGTTTCAAACTCTATAGATCTAATTAACGAATTGTCTGAGCAAAAATTTGGCAATTATAATTTCAAGCTAGTTTTTTTTTGATGTAAGTAACATGTTTTCAAATATTCCAACAGAGGAGTGTCTTGCTTTAATTAGAGAAATTCATACTGAAAATAATACTTTAGCATTTATAGTTACAGAATTTTGCGATCTTTTACAAACCTTCTCATCCCAAAATTATTTTCAATATGAATCAACATTTTTTAAATGAAACTCAGGCCTCCCAATGAGGCCTCTATTTGCAGATATATTCATGAATGATTCAGAAAAATCAATTATGAAAAATAAATTAACACAAAAACATATTCTCTTCTGGTACCGTTATGTTGACGATATTTTAGTAGGCTTTCAAGGTTCAAATAAACCAATTTTTGAATATTTTAAATAATTTTCATACCAACATAAAATTTACTGCAGAAATATAAAATAATAACCACATAAATGGAGGCTCCGTAGCGGAGAGGTTATAGGTAGCGCTATGCCGTCTTCGTTGACGGAGTTGGTGGGTTCGATTCCCACCGTGTTGCTGGATGTTTGTATGCGTCCGATTTAAGTGGTTCCCCTCATTTAGTAAATTGATGGCTAAAAGTTGACGAAGCCAAAATTGTACGGAGGTCGGGCGCGTGTGAGAGGGCACACGTCCCACCTCTTTTTAAAATTAAAAAAAAAACCACATAAATTTTCTAGATTTGACCCTATCAAAAGAACATAAAAAAATTCGGACATCCTACTGCGTAGCACTAGGAATGATAAAACCCCTCGGAGCATGTGCATGTCGTAATGCCTTTATTCTTCTTGGGGAAAAAAAATTCCCTTATGAAATCATATATGTTTTATCGATATCCGTTGGAATTTTTAAAATCGGACCAGATCCCAACTGGAGGCTCCGTGGCTGAGAGGTTATAGGTAGCGCTATGCTGTCTTCGTTGACGGAGTTGGTGGGTTCGATTCCCACCGTATTCCTGGGTGTTTGTATGCGTCCGATTTAAGTGGTTCCCCTCATTCATTAAATTGATGGCTAAATGTCCAAGTTGACGAAGCCAAAATTGTACGGAGGTCGGGCGCGTGTGAGAGGGCACACGTCCCACCTCTTTCAAAAAAAAAAAAGATCCCAACTTTTTGTCGTGAGACTATAACCCTTTTAGCTTCGCTTCGGGGTCAGATTTCCTCTATTTTAACTATATGGAATTGATTAGCCCATTAAATACTGACATAATAATTTATAAATTTACAATGAACTGCCTTTCATAATGTGAACTAAATATAGTGTCTTCGATCAAACTTCATGGTCATGCTTTCATGACATTAATCTGTTTTAATAAAAATAATAATAATTTGCAATTTCAACGCATACCTACGTGAAAAGATGCATGTGACTGAAGTTAATCTTCAATCGAACGTGGTAAATTCGATACGCCAAGTAGAATGATTTTCTCGTTCTGCTTACTGAGAACAGGGTACTTTTTGATCTGATGTGAATTTTTTGAGATTAAATAATTTAGTTATATCTAACTAGTATAGGACATCAATTACTAACACAGGATTATATGAATATATATATATATATATATATATATATATATATATATATATTTATATATATAAATAGATATAGATATATATATATATATATATATATATATATATATATATATATATATATATCTATATATACATATATATATATTTATATATATATATATATATATATATATATATATATATATATATATATATATATATTTTGGAAAAAACAATGAATTCAATTGATTTCCGGAAAGCCGCTAACAATAGGTACAGAGAAGTATGAAAAACAAATCTTTTTCATATAAGCATAATTACTTTTTGTAGGTTTTTGTTTCATACTTCTCTGTACCTATTGTTAGCGGCTTTCCTGAAATTAATTGAATTCTTTTTTTTTTCAAAATACGTCTACAATTTTGAAAAGGATTATCCAATGTCTAAAGTATCATCTTTGTGAGAATGAATTTTTTATGCAATGTACAGGGTTGTTCAAAAATCGTGGTTTTACCGGTATATACAAAAATTACGAAAACTCCATTTTTCAGATAGAACACCCTATATTATTTGATTGAAATACAATTAAAATATATTTGAAAATACCAACACATAAATAGTCAGATTTCCGAAATAAGAGTAAGTTTTTTGAAAAATTTGATAATTTTTTCGTGTTCGTATTAGGTAGTCTTGAAAAATGTGATAATAGTTAATGTGTTATGAATACATTTAATGTGATTATATAACTCATGTGTGAATAAGCCAATACAATCCGTGAATTTTGCATAATTACCGCGTATTCATAGGTGAGTATACCCTTGACGACGTTGTATAATCGTTTTGGTGTTTCGCCTCGTGTCAAAATATGAATGGTTTCATCTTGACGATTTCTTGACTTCTTTCAAAAATTGATATTTTTAATTCGCTATATAATTGTAACGAATACCAACTCGAGCAAATGAAAATAATCGTTATACTGACCTCGTCACTCGTGACTCGGTCAGTATAATCTATTATTTCCGATGCTCTTGACTAACGAGTGTATTTTGAAAGTAATTGAAATCAAAGTATGTAACTATTCGAATGAAGTTTTGATAAGATTGTTCATAATTCATAGACAATGTGACAAAATTATAGCAAGTAGGTACATGCAGAAACTTCAACGAAATATACTGTGATTTACGACCATAAACAAGAAGAAGTTTCGAAGATTACAACATAATTTCATTAGTTATGGATCAAAACTGAGAGCGAAACCATATTTAACGGAGCCTGGAACTTCTGATGAAAACAAACATATAAACTGATAAGAGGTCAAAACATAGATATTTATACGATTTTAATGTTTCATCGTAAATGAGAATCCTCATTTGGTTATCCTTTGGAGGGGAAAAAATCGTTGGAACTGAACTACCCTTTCTTTTCCATAACAAATTTTTGATTTTCGTCTGCTCAGAAATGCACGTGTTTTCTTGGCTTCACTGGTTTTTAAAAGTTAGTGTCTTCTTCTATGTGAATGTGTGAATCAAATTGGTTTCATATAAATGTTTCCTACTTTGATAATTTTGAATCCAAAGCTTGAAATTTCATAAGCTTGTGTGTGTGCATTCAATGATTATGAAGGATTATTTGAAACGAAGTATAAGTTTTGAATCTTTTACTGCAGTTCCGATGGAAGCTTGGGGATTACCATTAAAATGAGCTGAAACATTAACAATGCTGTCTTCATTGGTAGTTCCAGGCTTCGGTAAATTTAGTTTCGCTCTCAGTCTGACACATAATTAATGAAATTATTCTGTAACCATCCAAGCATTTTCTAGTTCATTAGTCATGAATCAGAGTACATTTCATCGAACCTTATGCATGTTTTTGCTATAATTTTATCACATTGTCTATTATTAATAAGCAATGTCATCAAAATTTCATGTGAATACTAACTTCTTTCTATTTCAATTATTCTCAAGTTGGCTTGTTAACTAAGGTGCAAGGTTTTATGATCAAGCACCAACACTCGAATTTTTAAAATGACATAATTCATGGCTACCTTGCTACCTAATACGATTGCACGATGCACTTTACGTAATTTTTGGATCTGTCGGTAAAATTACAATTTTTCAATATTTCTGTAAATCCCACAAAAACTTCCTACATTGAAATAATGCTTGGAACATGAGAAATTGCGGCAACGCTGCAATGCGGAAAATATTTTGAGTCGATGGAGCGGTGCCATTTATTCAAGTAACCAAATTTTCAGTTATAATATCACAAGAGCATCGAAAATAATCGATTATACTTCCGAGCCACGAGACTTATTTTGCGAAACACAACGAGAGCGCAGCTCGAGTGGTGTTTTAAAAAATATATAATATAATCGAATATTTTCGATTGCTCGAGTGGTATTCGTTACGAATATATAACGAATAAAAAATATTAATTTTTTTGACAAACGTCAAAACTACGTCAATATGAAAACATTCACATTTTGACACGAGGCGAAACACCAAAACGATTATATCACGTCGTCAAGGGTATATTCACTTATCAATACGCGGTAGTTATGCAAAATTCACGGATTCTATTGGCTTATTCATACATGAGTTATATGATCAAAGTTATACTATGTTTAGTTTTCCGCAAACGTTTATGGTGCCTTCGACCGTGAATCGTCCTTTTTATTTATTTATACTAGTTGTAACAAATCTCCCCATAACCGGTTACAAAAAGAAGTTATTTTCATAATTTAAAAAAAAAGGAACTTACATCTCAGATTTCATTTCGAAGTTAATTCAAAGGAGAGTTTATATTATTGGGTTTTCACAATTATTCATAGACTCACGATCATTTATAAAAGACTCACTTCCGAAAAATAATAATAAAGATAATAAGTACTAAGAAACAACTGGGAAACAAGATGTTCACCGATTAAACTTCAGCGAACTCGTAACCTTCCACAAGTACCTTTCATGATCTATTTGACTGGGATATCTTAAAAGAGTCATGAGTATGAACCTCCAAATAAAGAAGGTTGAAGAGTAAGACCTTTGCTTTATTGAAAGGACCTACGACCATCACACGTGCGTTCTGCCCTGAGGTATCTACTTCAGGGATGGGCGCTGAAAAGCCTGCTCCCTAGCCTCCTCAGGTTTAATTCCCTGATGTAGGAGTCGAAAGTTCTTCCGCACCCTTGATCCACTGAGTCCTTTCCTTAGTGTATCGTCTCTGCCGCCTGGTTGTCCCAATTTGGTAAGATCAATTGGCAGTCGCCATTTCTTAGGTTGTCTGACCTCTGTAGAGTATCCGGAAGAAGAGGTGGAGGCTTTCTCCAATTCTTCCTCCAGTAGTTTTTGTACTATCCATATATGGTCCCTCGAGTAACTAGGATCGAAATGGTCCAGCTCTGCAGAGTTCCGTATGCAGAGGTAAGGGGTTTAATATAATGAAGTTCCCTCCGGTGCTTCAAGGTCGAAACTAGTTGAGACTAGTTCTCTGTCTAGCCACGCATCCCTTGGCCTGGTTTCCCGCCTTGAATTTAGATTTTTTGATGAGGTTATTTCCTCTCCGTTCAGGCAGTCAAGCCAAACACCCTCCCCCCACTCAATTCGCCTACGCGACATGACCTCAGACAGCCAGAGAGCGTTGGTATAATAGGATGCTTCCGAGGTTGACTCGAGATATCCTTTCCTCGCAATCCCGTAGCTACGACAATACTGCAGCGACAATTGAAGTTGGTGCGCGGCAACTTATTTAAGGGCTACCAGTTGAGTTTTCATACTCAACGAGTCCCAGATATTTCCCTACAGACCCCCTCCTTATAAAATCATCGTCGGAGGCATGGGTTACACTTCATTCCTCCCTGTAGAAAGTGAAAAAAAGCACATTGACAATTTTCTTGTGATGCCTTCCCATTACTGTCGCGCAATGACTGAGCGCCTCTACTTTGATCCATCCTTAAATATGAAGCAAATATACAAAATGTACTGTCATCTTTATAATGAAAATGGACACGATCAAGCCAGCTCACGATTAAGCCAGCTCACGATTAAGCCAGATCACCTTTCCACCTGCACCTTAAATGCAGATTATAAAAATTATTTGAAGCTGAAAGATAGAGCCCGTGCCGAAGAACAAGAAAGAGGCACAAAAGTTGAACGGCGAGAATCGTTATGTGCTAATTTTGATTTGCCGCAAGTGCTTCTCGTGCCAACAGACTCAGCGAGTTGCGCTACTTTAGAAACGTCATTTTGCTACATACAATTTAAGAATCTACATACTTAGCGAACAGCAAGGCTTCTGCTACATGTGGGAACAGACACAAAATGGTAGAATTAGTTGTAAAATTGCTGTGTCCATTTGTTCTTAAATCCCCTTCCTACTAATGTAAACGAATTCCTATTTTACAGTGACAGATGTGGTGGGTATAATCTAAATCAATTTATTGCCACAATTCACATTTCAGTAATTGACATGAAGCTTTTTGTCCCGGGTTTGACAACTTATCATCCATGTAACCATCCAGCTTCAAAGAATAGGCAAAGCGTCATGGTCAGAAGACATGAAGCTGATCGCACGAAGCTTCAGGACGAAAGGGGGCAAAGATAACCTTTTTATGAAGCAAAACGTCATAAACTGGAAGAACAACGAAGATTCAGAAGAGGTGCGCTGACAAAAAATGAGACGGATGCGTTTTGAAGAATCATAACCTAACAAGAGGAATATCCGGAAAAATTTTGATGACTCTTTCAAAACCCTGGATTTCAACAAGAGATACCGGCGACAAACATTTTTGCAGCTGAAACAGAGGTTTGAACAACCAATCTGCATCACCACCTTAGAATACCGAGATCTGGTTTCTATTCTCTCTGAAGTCCCAAGCATTCGGAGATCGATACAAACAATTTTATCTAGAGCTGCCTCACGATGGAACCGCCGAAGAACCTGAATGTGACTGTGATGATCATGAAAATGGAAATCCGTAATTTTTTATGATTATTTCATTCTTGACCCCTTTTCAGATTAAATTTTGTAAACTTGAAAAAGAAAACATTTATTGATTTATTATGTAATTGATTTATTGTTTGTGAATTTAAAAAAGGTTTTGTAGTACATTATCGTTAATAATATTATAGATAATAACTAAATCAAAAATCTGTTTATAAACCGGGCTTCCTACACGGTGTTCGGCACATGAACCACCAAAATGTTTAGGGATATAGTTCGGATCATTCGTTACCTTTTCATCTGGGTTTTAAGACTCAAGCTAAGGTTAAGGAAATATAATTTTTTGAATTTTCTCAAATTATTTAAAATCCAGCCTTTAAACCCTCGTTATATTTTTACTAATGCCTGTAGACGCAACATTTTTTTCAATAAGTATTCTGTAATGTATGCTTGTTCAAATAATCAATAGTTTCCGTTACAACTGACAGTACCAAAGGCACATACAAGGATTTTTATTCCACAAAATTAGTGATTTTGTGAAAATAAATCGAATTCAAAATACAATGTTGAAAAAAGTAACAACAATTGGGAGCTTCACTCTCTTCTATAAACTTCTCTACTCAATGGACTTTCAAAGGGTTTGCTACACATTGATAAAAAAAACTGCTTTAAATTGCGAATATTCCTTCAAAAAGAAGGAAATCGTTCGGACTTTTTTATGATCGTTCATTCGAACAAAAGTTAAACTACTAACAATAATTTAATATTTAACTGTTCCCTAGTTACAAATTTTGTTCGAACTGTTCTTCCTTGTTCCTAATGCACGTCTGGTACCGCTTGCTTACGCCAGTTATTTGATGAAGTAAAAATATTGCTCGTTCTTGCTCGAGCAGAATGTGATTATATGATCGATCGTTTATTTGAACAGAAGTTAGACTACTGAGAATAATTTAATACCTACCTGCTTTCTTGATACTCACGAACAAAAAAGGAAAATATTTCTGCTTCAACAAATAACTAGCTACCGTAACGTTTGAAGTGATAAAGAGTTGTCAGACGTGCATTAGGAACAAGGGAGAACAGTTCGAACAAACAAAATTTGTAACTTGAGAACAGTTAGATATTCACCTGTTGTTAGTAGTTTAACTTTTACTCAAATAAACGATCATAAAAATGGAATTGTTTTCCTCACTAAGTCCGAACAATTTCCGTCTTATTGAAAGAATAACCCCAATTTGAAGCAGAAATGATTTTTTATCAATGTGAACCATACCGTCAGAAAGGTCATCAAGTAGAGAAGTTTTTAAAAGAGAGTGAAGCTCCCAATTGTTGTTACTCTTTTCAACATTGAATTTTGAATTTGATTTATTTTCACAAAATCACTAATTTTGTGGAATACAAATCAATACATGTGCCTTTGGTACTGTCAGTTATACCTACCTAACAAAAACTATCAATTATTTGAAGAAGCATACATTACAGAATATTTATTCAAAAAGATTGTGCTTGCGCAGGCATTAGTAAAAAACTTACGAGGGTTTAAAGGGAGGATTTTGGGAAATTTGAGAAAAAAATTCAATAAATTATATCTCCTCGAGGTGGGAAGGTAGTAAATCATCCCAACAATATCCCCAAAAATTTTGGTGGTTCATGAACGATATTTCACTTTTGTTGAAAATTTTTGATCGAAAAAAGACATGAATATTTCTAATTGAATAAAATCCAGAAATAGTAGTAAAATAAGATTCATTCAAGCTTCGTATTCTCCAAAAGTCGAGAAAAAACATCAATTCGATTTTCCCTCGAAATATCTGAATTTAAGTTACAGAGTTACAATACATTACATAAAGTGAACAAATTCCACAAAGCAAAATCTGCATTCATAATCCCACGGTGAATTATAGAAATTGTCAAGTCACCCCGACTCAAAATCTGCATACAGCTGTTTTGATCTTATTAGATCTCATCAGTGCAGCTTATTTGACTCGGAGTGAATTAACAAATTTCTAATTGTTCCCCAATACAAATCGTGGTCAGTAACACTGTCTGGATAACAACCCAGAGCGCCCTCCCACCAAAGATATTGGGAACCAACAATTCTTCCCTTGGAAAGTTGTTTGATAATTTTTTAATTATTAAAGAATTTTTCTTGTTCACTTTATGTAATGTATGAAATTGGCCATGGTCAACAAGTATGTCTTTCATGATTTGATTGTTGTATTCTGCTAGTATCTTCGGAGCGCGCTCTCGTGAGTATATCCAAAGGTTAAAGTATAAACTTTAAAATAAAAACACTTGGCTTATGTTTCACAATATAAAAAATATTTAGATACTGTATTTAGCACTAATAAAAAGTCGACATGTTTCGAGTTATGAACTCATTATCAAGACTGACTACAGGAGAGTATTGCATCGTAATTTATAAAACAGACAAAAGCAAAGGTGATACCTGAAAATCAATTTGTTCGTTTACAAGGGGTAATTGACTATTATGGGCGGAACTTATTTCGAGAATTTCAAGAAGGTCAAGTCGTTTACCCTTGTTACCTGAATGTAACAATTTGGTTTTGTTGAAATCCAGGAAGTGATTGAATTTTATACAATGTTCAGAGAAGCCAGTGGTATTTTTGTTTTGTAAAATTGACTTTTTATGTTCTTCAACACGAATATTTATATTCCTTCCTGTATGTCGAATATAGAAAGCAGGACATTCGTCGCAAAATATTTTGTAAATACCACTGTTTTCTCACACATTGTTTCTTGAACATAAAAAGTCAATTTTACAAAACAAAAATACCACTGGCTTCTCTGAACATTGTATAAAATTCAATCACTTCCTGGATTTCAACAAAACCAAATTGTTACATTCAGGCAACACGGGTAAACGCCTTGACCTTCTTGAAATTCTCGAAATAAGTTCCGCCCATAATAGTCAATTACCCCTTGTAAACGAACAAATTCATTTTCAGGTATCACCTTTGCTTTTGTCTGTTTTATAAATTACGATGCAATACTCTCCTGTAGTCAGTCTTGATAATGAGTTCATAACTCGAAACATGTCGACTTTTCATTACTGTATATCTAAATATTTATTGTATTGTGAAACATAAGCCAAGTATTTTTATTTTAAAGTTTATACTTTATTCTTTATGATGTTTCACCAAGTGATGTGCGAGAATTCAATCTCAGTTATATCCAAAGGTTTCAAATCACTATATTAGTGTGCCTTGAAATCATATATACCACTGTTTTAGAGTAGATATCTTCATATCAGGAGGTACGTGTTCGCGCAAAGAATTTCTGCATTTTCGATCTAGACGGTGAATTGTTGGTTCCCTATATCTTTGGTGGGAGGGCGCTCTGGGTTGTTATCCAGACACTGTTACTGACCACGATTTGTATTGGGGAACAATTAGAAATTTGTTAATTCACTCCGAGCCAAATAAGCTACACTGATGAGATCTAATAAGATCGAAACAGCTGTATGCAGATTTCGAGTCAGAATGACTTGACAATTTCTATAATTCACCGTTGGATTGTGAATGCAGATTTTGCTTTGTGGAATACGTATAACCAGCTCCCTTGGAAAGTTGTTTGATAATTTTTTAAATTATTAAAGAATTTTCCTTGTTCACTTTATGTAATGTATGACCATGGTCAACAAGTGTGTTTTTCGTGATTTGAGGGTTATAATATTCTACCCACGAGTAGGCGCTACACTTCCAGGCGATAAAAATATTCTCTAATATAATCTCGACCTAGTGCTGATTTTACTAATGCAAACTTTTATAATCGTTATGTTAGCTTTACCTGTAGGGAAATGGAATCTTTCAAGGTAATTTTTCTTCCTTTAAGACGTCTGATTATTCTGAAAATTGCGTATTATGAACGTATTAGGTACCTACCTGTAATACAATTAATTTCATCACTTTGTCCTGACCAGAATCATCAGGATAAAATTCCTTTTTTTTATTCAATAGGCAGATTGCCTAAATGGCCTTGACATGTGTCATCATGATTCTCACAGTTTTGAACCTAAAGCATTAATAACTTTATGAAGAAAAATCTATTGAGTAAACGCGTTTCGTCATAACATTGACTTCATCTCGTACTAAACTATGGTATTACAAAACAATCTATTTATACGAAAATTGAATATAACAGAGGGGTTCCTAGAGAAACTAAATAACAATAAGCAATTCATTCTGAGCTATTAGTAGGTACCTACATTGAACAGAATAAGGAGAGGAGAAGGGTTTACTTCAATCTTTAATTCCATACACCCTCGTATCAAATTTTCTCTAGAAACTGAAATGAATAATTCTATTGATTACTTAGATTTAACTATTACCAGAAAAAGCAACAAACACGAATTTTCAATTTTTCATAAACCATCTCATACAGATATTACAATTCATAACTCATCACTACACTCTTTTTCACATAAATTAGCGGCTTATCATAGTATGATTCATAGACTTTTCAAAATTCCTTTGTCCGAAGCTAATTTTCAGAAGGAATTGCATATAATTAAACAAATGGCAGTAAATAATGGATATTCACGTGATATGATTGACAGCCTTATTCAGAGGAAAAAATACAAAATGGCAATTTCAGAAATTTACCCATTTATATCCGAAAAAAGTAGAGTATTTAACAGTTTAACATACTTGGGCAAAACTTCCGAAAACCTGAAATTGTTTTTTCAAAAACAAAATTTCATATAAAACCAATAATAGCATTGCAAAATTGATTAAAAACAACAAATCAAAAATTCTTAGAGATGAACGTACTGGTGTTTATGAACTCGACTGTAACGATTGTGAAAAATTCTATATAGGACGTACAATTAGAAATTTCAAAACTCGAATACACGAACACCAACGTAGCTATACTAAGCAGAAAACTGATTCTAATTATGCGTGCCATCTTATTCAAGAAAACCATACCTTTAATCACAATTATAATATATTACAATTTGAAAATAGTCTCCATAAAACCAACTGTTGGGAATCCCTATACATCAATAAATATAAAAATTCCGGAAATTTAGTTAACGACCAGATTTAAGTAAACCCTTCTCCTCTCCTTAATCTGTTCAATATACCTACTAATAGCTCTGAATGAATTGGTTATTGTTATTTAGTTTCTCTAGGAACCCCTCTGTTATATTCAATTTTCGTATAAAGAGATTGTTTTTTAATGCCATAGTTTAGTACGAGATGAAGTCAATGTTATGACGAAACGCGTTTACTCAATAGATTTTTATTTCAACCTGTGAAAAGTTAGTTTTTTATTTCTTTATGAAGTTATGTATATGAACTTTCACCAAGTAAAGGCCAATTCCATTCAATAAAGCATTAATGAAATCAAATAGGACTTCATAGACATTCATGTTTTCAAGTGACATGAGGAACCTAAAGTTGATGAATTTTCAAAATTTTATTGAGATTTGAATATAGGACTATTCTATGGTGGTGATAATTGCTGCATACTAACAAAAAATGATGAATTGTACCTATTTCGCCACAATCGCATAAGGGAGATTCGTTAATACCTATGTTTTTCAAATAAGAAGTACATAAAGCGTGACCAGTCCTCATTCGAGTGATAATACTAATAAATTTTCTTCGATTTTTCAAATTCCTAAACCATGGAGTGGATGCCGGAAACGGTTGGTTAAGTTTATAATATTTTCCTCTAGAATTATCTTGATATTCATATTTCCAAAGATTGTAGATATTTTTTTGGAAAATTAGGAAGAAGTCAGAATGATGACATCATGTTGTACTTCATTCTTTGCAGCTTTTTTTGCAGCTAAATCAACTTTCTCGTTTGCCGAAATTCCTACATGAGCTTTTACCCACATGAATTAAACAGGAATAAGATTTCGAATGTGAAAATTTAAAGACGTTAGAATATTTTTATGTATAAATGAGAAGGAACTATCTAAAGAAGAGAAATTCTTCAATGAAAGAAGGGCGGATTGACTATCGGATAGAATGAGAATATATTTTTTTTGGAATAACAATTCTTGCTGTTCTTGAATGTAAAGTAATGCCATAGATATAGCATATAGTTCGCCAAAAAAAATTCAATAATTTTCATGTAGAGTAAATTCAAGATATTCAAAAGATAGGGAATCGTAGACTGCGGCTCCTACAGCAGATGTTGGTTTTGAGGCATCCGTATATAATTTATGGATGTAAGAATTTTTTATTAGCTTGACCTGTATGTGACGGAATCAATTTTGTGACTATTCGAATTTATACGAATTTGGAGTTCAAAATCTATCAGGCTGGCTATAGTTTTGTAAATTTTTTTCGAAGGTTGCCTAATATTTTGATATATTATGCGACCTGGAATTTTTTTATCGCATTAAGGTACAAATTGAAAACAAAAAGATTTGATAAACAACTATGTCCTTCTTTAACATTGTTCACAGTGGACGACCATTTCTTGATTTTCAATTTCTCTTCATTGAACGATTTAATATGGGATTATAAGTTTCGTTCGATCTGCCAATTTTTGACAACATTATTATAGTAAATATTAACCAAAATCTGCTGAATCGTTAGAAGACAATGGATAAAACAGTTCAACTATTATGAACGACAATTGAGAATATATAATGAGCGATGTTATCGTGAGATTGAGATTCCATCTCTAAATATAAAAATGAATCCTTATTTCCCTTGGTCACGCCATCACGCTTGAACGGCTGGACCGATTTCACTAATTCTTTTTTTGTTGTGTTTTTTATTGTCAAAAAATTTTATTATTTTTATTGTTAAAAAATTAAGAAAATTTCGCGGGAAATTAGAAAAATTTGAGAATACTTAACCACCATATAAAATTATTTCTAATCTATGTCATTTTTATGACTATTATGACTATATACTTAGAATAGAAAAATTCATATTACTCTCAATTGTTTACCCTTCTACGATCAACCCCTATTTTTTTTATTTTATCCACAGATCCGCAATAGGGCTACAAGATGGCAATCGAAAATAACAATAGTCGGTTTGAGAATAGGTCGTAATATATTTTTCATACTCCCAATGATTAACATTTTTGTCGGGTCGGATATATTGATAGATAGATAGTTAGATAGATAGATAGATAGAAAGATAAATAACTAGATAGATAGATAGATAGATAGGTAGATATACATCGGCAGATAGATGAATAGATAGAAAGATAGATAGATAAAAATAATTTATATGGCAGAACTTTTGCCCGGTCAGATAAATTGATAGATAGAAATGCAGATAGATAGACAGATAGATAGATAGATAAATAGAATGATAGATAGATAGTTAGATAGATAGAAAGATAGATATAGATAGATAGATAGAAAGATAGATCACTATCTAGATAGATAGATATATAGTAAGATAGGTAGATATACATCGGCAGATAGATGAATAGATAAAAATAATTTATATGGCAGAACAACGTTTGCCGGGTTAGCTAGTATGAAATATATATGTATATGCATATGTATATGTATATATATATATATATATATATATATATATATATATATATATATATATATATATATATATATATAAATAAATATATATATATATATATATATATATATATATGTATATATATGTAATAGATAAAGCTCAGGAAATCGGGAGTATAAACTTAAATGTGGAAATTATGATAAAATATATGTAGGTCGGACACATAGAAATTCGAAAAAAAGGATTACTAAACACAGGCGAATTTGCATGAATCATAATGAAGATTCAATATATGCTAGACATTTAATAAAAGAGAAACTTGACTTCAATTCGGATTTTGAAACTCTACATCTCAGAACAAAATGTTGTGCAACTGTTATTATTTTATTATATGTGAAATGGTTAAACTCAGTGTTTCATTTCTCAAACATGTTAACGAAAGATTTTCATAGAGTAACGGCCTCATCAATGCAAAAATAATTATATATTAAAATCAAAGCCAGTATTTATTACCCCGAGGCAAAGCTAAAGGGTTTATATTCTCAAGACAAAAATCTGGCCCGATTTTAAAAATTCCAATGGATATCGATAAAACACATATGATTTCATTAGGGAATTCTAATTCCCAATTTTTCCCAAAGAAGAATAAAAAAATATAGCCTTTTTACCCCTAGGCGAAGCTAAAGTTTCAAGAAAAAAAGCATTTTTTAGATAGGCATTACGACATGCGCATGCGCCAAGGTCGATATGTATGAAGTCCTACAAAACATGCGTCGAAGTGCTCTTTGTGCCACGGTAACCAAGCGACGTTGATAGCTTAAGCTTGATTCTGCGTCTGTGTCTGCTTCCCATCCATAGAGATATCTTATCAATTTGATTCATAATTTGCAGCAAAATGAGCCGGGATAGGATATTCAAATTCGACAGTCAATCAATGAATTTTTTTGCTGAATTTTTACTGATTTTATTCGTAATATCGACTTATTAATACATTTATTGCAATTTTCCTTCATTTCATTCGTAAAATCGACTTTCATTGTTATTTAATTTATATAATATAAGGTACATTCAAAAAATATTGACATGCACATGCGCCGAGGGGTTTCATCATTCCTAGTGCTACGCAGTAGGGTGTCCTTCATTTTTTTAAAAATATATCCTTTATAAATGGTTTTCAATCGAACAAATTTCATATATATATATATATATATATAATATATATATATATATATATATATATTTATATTTATATATATATATATATTTATATAATATATATATATATAAATATATATATATATATATATATATATAAATATATATATATATATATATATATATATATAACTATATAAATATATATATATATATATATATATATATATGTCTGACGCGTGCTAAGATTCTTTTGAACATCGTGAACTTAAACATTTACTCATTTTCACATTATATTAACATTTCTTATTTGACTACAATATTGTGTGAAATTTTTGCATGGGTCAGCTGATATATATATATGTATATATATATATATATATATACATATATAATATATATATATATATATATATATATATATATATATATATATATATATATATATATATATATTTATTTATATATATATATATATATATATATATATATATATATATATATATATATATATATATATATATATATATATATATATATATATATATATATATACCGGCTATTGTCTATATTTTATATGTACTTGCTAAATTGATTTCCAAACACACAACACTTACGTCAGCCAAATATCCGAATCTAATCCAGGCACATAAATTTTATTCGAAAATTTAGTATCATATCTACTATGATACTGTACCTAATTCATACTTAACTCTTGTTGAATCTTTATTCAATATGATAACAGAGTAGATGAAAACGTCTTCATATTATATTAATATGAGTGACTTAAATATTAAATTTTTCCTATTTGTAATTATAGTTGATATTTTTTACTCTACATCTTTTTTCTATGAACAAAATGAATGAATCCATTTTATATTTATAATACAAAGCAAACTTAATATTATATATCTGATTCTCCATACATATCGAGTTCTCACTAACAGATACTGCATAAATATCAATATTCTTATAAATACGAATATCTATTGTTCATTATTCGAAGAAATGAGCATTCTACTGGGAGCAAAAATAAGCCTGTCAATCAATATTTTGCAGGTATTTATATACCTTTTTTTTTTTTTATCTCGAGGGACCTACAGTTTAACGCCGGTTCCGAACGGCCAATGGGCTTGTAAACGAAGTACATTACCCAAAAATTTATCTTTATAAATAGAACCACTAAATTCCTGACATACACAACAACCAAGAGCAAGGTGGGACTCGAACCCACATCCTCGGCCTACAAGCGGTATACCTTACCGCTGGTCTACCGAGGCCTCATTTATATACCTAATATAATGTTCCAATCAGTAGTTAATGTTTCCAATCCAAAATCTTTTTATGAGTGATCCCCTCCATTCCTCTTAATATATTCTGAGATCAAGCAGTTTTTTCAATAGTATTTCAGTTTTTGTAATTTAATAAATGTAGATAGATTTTATAATAATTCACCGCATTGCAAGTAATTTGTCAGGACGACACAATAAATATATATATATATATATATATATATATATATATATATATATATATATATATATATATATATACATATATATCTATTTATTTTCAGAGTTATATATATATATATATATATATATATATATATATATATATATATATATATATATATATATATATATATATATATTATTTTTGCTCCCAGTAGAATGCTCATTTTTTCGAATAATGAAAAATAGATATTCGGATTTATAAGAATATTGATATTTATGCAGTATCTGTTTGAGAGAACTCGATATGTATGGAGAATCAGATATATAATATTAAGTTTGCTTTGTATTATAAATATAAAATGGATTCATTCATTTTGTTCATAGAAAAAATATGTAGAGTAAAAAATATCAACTATAATTACAAATAAGAAAAATTTAATATTTAAGTCACTCATATTAATATAATATGAAGACGTTTTCATCTACTCAGTTATCATATTGAATATAGATTCACAAGAGTTAAGTATGAATTAGGTACAGTATCATAGTAGATTTAATACTAAATTTTCGAATAAAATTTATGTGCCTGGATTAGATTCGGATATTTGGCTGACGCAAGTGTTGTCTGTTTGGAAATCAATCTAGCAAGTACATATAAAATATAGACAATATACTCCAAGAGACCTTACGTCACTTACGTAAGGTTTCTTAAATATTAATAATTTCAGAAAAAGAACCTAATTAAAATTTTATATAACGCGTAAGCAGCTGAGCTCCATCTCTGATGTCGTTTGCTGTTTTGAATTGTATCCCAAAAACCCTAAACAAATCCCAGAGACACATAAGTTTTGAAGAATATTGTTCGAATAGTTTCGATTATTCTGTCTTTAGGTAAATTTCTCTTCGTAAAAATGACGAGAAACTAACGTTTTATGTTTAACGAGACGCAATACAGGTGCTTTGCTCCCATTTTCATTTTCCTCTTGATCTGCCAAGCGCGACTCCCCTCATTCTAGGAAACAGCGGCTGAAATAATTTACAATATAATGCAGGTGTATAATTTGAGTTGTTTAACATGCTTCTGAAGAAGTTTTCTACACTAAGCTGAAGAGAAATTTCATATGATAGAAGTTATGATTTATTTTTTTATTGAACAACCGACGATGTGACTATAACAAAATTAACTATTATATCATATATTTATCTGTTGGCGAATGCAAATAACACTCTTCCGATGATGTTAAGTTCCAAAAACAAATTATTGGCCTCTATATAATCAACAGAATATAAATTCTGTTGAGTTGAAAATGCCATTTTGATTCTGAAACATGTCAATATTATTTTTTCTCTTATCCTTCACTTGCGATATCTTTTTATTTTATAAAGTTGAAATTATTGTAGTAAAAGATACTTTTTTATTAGATAGTTAACTACTCCCAAATAAATAAATATATATATATATATATATATATATATATATATATATAATATATGTATTCCGTCTGAACACTTGAATTGGTATACGACGTTATATTCAATTCGACGAAGAGATCTAGGTTAGCAATTAGAGAATATGGATTACGTTAACTATAATATTATCAATAATTACTCAGATATCATCAAGAGAATGAGTTCATAAACTGAAATATACGTAAAATTATTCAGTAGGTATACCTTCAACTCTGGGAACTAAGCAAGTATTCCTTTTTATTTTGACTATTATCATAGAAATGAAAACACAAGGTATTTGTTTTATACCGATGTACAGTGGCGGATTTAGATATTTTCCACTTGTAGGCTATTCAAATTTTGCCGCCCCTACCGACCTCTACAATTCGAGAACCTAGTTCACAATCATATTAATTACAATTTTTTTGTCAATGAAATTGTACCTTCATGATTTTTGCACTGTCGTCCTAATTACACCACCTTTTTTCTGTAATTAGTATGATTGTGAACTAGGGGACCGAAGTGTCAGTTCCTAGATTATTTTCACAATCCACCGAGTTAGGTAAGATTGCACAAGAAATATTTTTTTGGGCATATTTCTGAGATTCAATTAATTAAGTCATGAAAGTTTTTCAATACCTATTAGCCCGATTTTTTATTCGCAAAATCATAAATTATATCGTTGTATGAAATCTTCTGACTCTATGCACAAAAGGGCTAAGGCTTCAGCTTTTCTTGGCTTAAGGTAGATCTTAGATAATTTTTCACCCGTTTTAAGCAAAAAACCCCGAATACAGAAAAAAATACAAAAAAAGTATTAAAATTCACATTTCTATCTACCAGGTAGATTTCAAGCGCTTTTAGCTCAAAATTAGCGGAAAGTTACAAGGAAGGCCTGCAGGTTCGACCGTTTTTCAAATTTTTTGAAAATTAATCGGTTTGGTTGTCTAAGAGGTATTCCAAAAAAACATTTTTTGAACACTTTATTTTCGCGATTTCTCAAAATCGATAGGGCTAAATCGGTAGCGATTCTCAAGAAATCTAAGTTTGGTGAAACTCTTTCGGTTGCAGCAAGCTGCATTGCGTTCGGTTGCCCTGTTCAAATGTTATAAGAGGTTTACATAAACACAGACACATACATACAGCCATACAGATATTATCGTAAAAATATTCATAATGCCCTTCTTAGTACCTCAAAACGTCGAGATCTGAAGAAAACTCGATTTTCGGAAATTGGAGTGAAAACAATAACTTCCGAATTTTTGAAAATTTTTAATTTTTTTAGTGGGAAGTTAAATTTTGGCCCCAAATTTGCCGCTCCTAAAATCTGCCGCCCTAGGCTCCAGTCTACTCAGCCTGCTGGTAAATCCGCCACTGCCGATGTATGTAAGCCAAATCTCATTCAATATTGTTTATAATTTCATATATGATAACAAGTATATGTATTCCTAGAAAAAAATTTAAAACACTTGTCTGTAAGAGATTTGAACATTTGTTACTACTGATATTGAATTTCAGCACATCACTTGGTGAAACATTATAAGGAATGAAGTTTGAATTTTATTTCTTACTACAATGCGACGTACCTTTCGCCCTCACCAGAAGCCCGCTGCAGACTAAATGAGCATCAAAATGTTACAAATTCCGAGTAATTCTCTTGAAAACAAGTGTTTAAACTTTGTTTCCTTCGAAATAGTTACTTATATAGTAACGCCCCTAAAAGTTTAATATATTTATGTATTTTTGATTATGTATCAAGTTTTTAATAAAAAACTGAGATTATCTTTGATTATGAGATATCTGTTCCTCCTCTTCGTGCTAGAGAAAGAAATATTGAAATGAAGCGATTATTAGAGGCATCGATAATATAGCAAGATGTAAACGTTGTTCAGAAAGACTTATTTTATATCTGAGTGTTAATTCTGAGGAATGAAAATTTATATAACATATTAATTTCCATATAAAAAAATCAAGAACTATTAATATTCTTGAGCGATATATGTTCTTCATTTTTCAATAGAGTAATAATAAAATTTTTCAATGTTTTTCTCTGGCAATGCATACGAAATGAAATTTCAAAATCTTTATAACATTATTATATAACAGATAAATAGTTTTTAGAATAAACGTATAATTCATTTAAATCATTTGTCTTGTTATAGGTGACGTCTGAGCATTCATCACTACTAAATTACGATATTCCTTACTAACGATGTCTCATTTACCCAAGATACTCATTTAGATCTCATATCATGAATTTCTTACTTATGTATAAGCAAAAATATTTGATTGAATCATTCAGTATTGAATTACATGGGAATTATTTACAAGCAGGTACGTCACTGACTATATTCCATGTTGTAATGAGCTTGTGGAGATGCGCTCCAGTGGCGCGAGGAAGCTACGAAAAAGGTGCCCAGGAGATGGTATCTGTCTTATGCACTAGCAGTAGAGCGTTCTGTCGAGACACTAACAGGTGCTCGAGCTGAAGAAGGAATAACTCACAAGTATTGCTTCACACAGTAACTCATCTAAGGCTCTGAAATTAAGAGATTTTGATAAATTCAAATGGGAGATTTGTTTCATAGAGACCTTTCATCATTATTAAATGTTTCAATATGAGAAGAAGAGCTTTCAGTTACCTTTTTGAAAAAGTATGCACTTCTTTTATAAAAATTAATGAATATAAACTGAGTGATAATATTGAAATTTTGAATTCAGGGTACAAATCCAGTTCCTATATATTCAAATATAAAGTTCTGTCAGTCAAAAATTCAATTTCTTCATTCCAAAATACCTACATAAAACCAACTATTATTAATGCGACTTGAAAAATTCATGAATATGTATATATATATATATATATATATATATATATATATATATATATATATATATATATATATATATAACAACAAAGAAATTAGTCGCGGGAAAATATTAAACAAGTAGAGCAGAATTATCGGTATAGCCCGCTTATATGGAAGCAGCCGTTGACACGTGTTTCGGACTCTTTGGTCCTCATCAGAACGGCGTAGCCAAGCATTGGATTGAAGACTTGGAGATGAAAATAGCACACAAACAAAATCCCCTGCTACGGAAGACAATCACACATTTGTGGCTTATTTACTCGGTCTGAGATCTCGCGGATGGCATTAATCGCCTCCGTGGCAAAGTTTGACCAAATCTCCGAAACCGGAGAGTTCAAACAATAAGCCACAAATGTGTGATTGTCTTCCGTAGCAGGGGATTTCGTTTGTTGTGCTATTTTCATCTCCAAGTTTTCAATGCAATGCTTGGCTACGCCATTCTGATGAGGACCAAAGAGTCCGAAACACGTGTCAACGGCTGCTTCCATATAAGCGGGCTATACCGATAATTCTGCTCTACTATATATATATATATATATATATATATATATATATATATATATATATATATATATATATATATATGTATGTATATATATATATATATATATATATATATATATATAAATATATATATATAGAATGTGTAGAAAGTACAATTGATATATATATATATATATATATATATATATATATATATATATCCAGGGTGAGTCAGTTTTTTGTAGCAGGACTTTACCATCTTGTGAAAGACATTTTTTTTATGATGAAAATCCCATATGAACATATATGCTTAGGAGCTTCGTTTCAGATATACAAGGTGCCAAAGTTTTATTCTAAGTTTCCTTCCATAATTATGAAAATAATTAAATGAAATTTGGCACACCTATTTCAATTCCATATCTCAATAATTGGGGCTATTAAGCATTTTTGAATACCTACCCGGTGATACACTTTTGGGGGTCGTACTCAATTCAACCCTCTCGAACTTTTATGCGTGCCGTCTCTGCTTCCAATTTTAATTCTCTCCGTAATTTGGATACGTTTTGCTCTCCTGTATGTTTTTCGAAAACTGCATGGATATCGAGATAAAAGCCAAAAATCTGAAGAAAGTGCCGATTTTTTTCCGGTTCATTCAATATGGCGGCGGGCACACAGCGAGAAAAATTATGCATTTTGCATTTCAAGTACCTACTAGCTAACCATCCTAGACACCATATCAAAAATTCAGAACTACCGGACCGTTTGTAAGGTAATCCTCCTCTATTTACTGGATTAAATTGGGTACGACCCCAAAAGTGTATCACTCTGTAGGTATTCAAAAATGCTTGATAGCCCCAGATATTGAGTTATTGAAGTGTAATATGTTCATCAAATGTCAATTCATTAGTTATTTTTTCAGTCATTAACTAATAAATGTCAAATAAAGTGTGTTCAAGAAATAAAATTTCATCACAAGTCAATGCTTTTTGGCATTATCTCGACATCTATGCAGATTTCGAAAAACATACAGAAGAGCAAAAAGAATCCAAAATAAAGAGATAATTTAAATTGATGTTTCATTGGAAGCAGAGGCGGCACGCATAAAAGTTCGAGAGGGTTGAAGGGGTATTCAAAAATGCTTGATAGCTCCAAATATTGAGTTATTGAAGTGAAATAGGTGTGCCAAATTTAATTCAATTTTTCTGATCAGAGGAGGAAACAGAAAAATATAAAACTTTGGCACTCTGTATATCAGAAACGAAGCTCCTAAGCATATATTATTATGTTTATATACAATTTTCAACATAAAAAAAGTCTTTCACAAGATGTTAAAGTCCTGCTACAAAAAACTGACCCACCCTGTATATATATATATATATATATATATATATATATATCTATATATATCCATGCTGTTGCACCTTAAACGAACATTAGATTTAATTTGAGTTGATACTGATCCGAAAATACGTATAGGGCCATAATCGATTATTTGATTCTCGAAGAAAGGCTATACGTATGTCCTGGAAGCAGATATCAACTTAGTTATTTTGTACAAGAGGCAATGTATTAGTGTAATTTTGAACCAATCAGAACCTTCAATTTAGTTAAGATACCTGGTATCATTTCGTTAGGAGCTGATTATACATAGAGTAGCTCCACCAATCGGAACTTTCAAAATAATTTCATTTCCGTAGTATCTACATCAATATACAACAATACTCAAACTAACAGAGCATATATCAATGATAGAAGCGTGGGATGAAAATACACCGAAAGGATTATAAATGAAGTTTTTCTTAGTTGCTTCTAAAGAACTTGAGTGGACAGGAAATAAAGGAGCAACGTGCTTATCTCATTATTTTCAAAAGGAAACTAAAAATGATGATACTCCAACTGGTGGAATACAATGTGATCCTATTTTTACCAAAACCACACAGAGAGGAGCAAAACCGTGTGGTAATAATGAATGGCTTGTACTCAACCATAATGAAGTAATTCGTTATCCAGTGAGACTTCTAGATAAAATAGTGATAAAAAGAAGCTTGAACATGAATTTTATAACAGATAGGTTATTTCTGACAGTAAATCCTAACTGAAGGAATCAAAAAACTCTTGGTTGGTACAAAAATATTCCAATTGAGTACATTGCATTAGTAAATGGACAAAAAAATTTGCAGAATTGGCAAATTTAAATATGACAAAACATTTTCAAATCATTTTCACCGAACCACTGATGTTTCACAATTAGAGAAAGCAGGTTTATCGGAATAAGAACTTATCTAAACCCTATCTACAGATTTACTCAAAAAAATAATCGTATCAAATAAAATACGTATTTCAAAATAAATACGGTTATACATCTCAAGCATCCTGCATAATTACAAATCGTGTCAGTTTGACAAAATAGTCGTTCGGCTTCGCGGTCGGATTATTTAAACTGTCAAACTTATACTCTTTGTTTTATGCAACAAGCTGTCGATGTATAACCTGATTATTTAAAAGTTCTTATAGTATTACTACTGATAAAAAATTTTTGTAATCCCATACTGTTATTTTGATTTAACGGTATTCAGATGACAATTGAAAAGTTAGTGTTATCGGCCGCCGGCCGTTATAAAATTTTATCGGCCGGCGGCCGTTAAGAAATCACTTGTTCAAATATTTATTTCAAAGCTTCATTCTGCTTACAATAACAACATTGAAATCTTGGTCCACAGCGAGTTGGGAGAATAAACCTTCGATTTTCATTTCGCATAGGCTAATAATACATCTTCATTAACCACCTTTACATTCTTGCTTTTACGCCACATTTCAAAATTTTCATATTCTTTTTGATATCGCTCTTGAGTTATTTTTGGCAGTTAATCAACACTCGCTGCACTGCACATGATTCCTCCAATATTTCTAAAGGAATTTGATTTTGTTCCTCAATTTCATCAATTTCATCCATGGTCATCTTTCAAGCGAACTTGAGAACACAAAAAACTGACGTTGTTTATAAAATTGTCAAACTGTTCCATGACAACAGAGTGCACGACGTTGGGATTTTTCTTTAGAATTACGAGGTACGGGGTTTTTTCTTTCTTTGGAATCAAAATATAATCTTTCAACAGGATTACGAAAAGTTTTTAACGACACACGGCGGATTCGGTTAGTTATAATCCTCGGCTGCGCCTCGGATTACAATATCCAACCTCATCCGTTATTTGCTACATATCGGCCTTGTTACGTTAATAACTAGATCTGATTCAAACCAATCAAATGTCACTTCCGTCAGCCTGAATGACAAAATCTACAAAAAATAATTTCAAACATTACACCCAGGTACTCTATGGAAAACCTTTAATTTTCAGAGGCTGCATTTGGAATGAAATTAATTTTTATTTCTCAAGACAAGAGAAACAAGTTTTTATGTCCCAAATAACTAATACCAACCAAATACATGCTACCTCTAAATATCAAGCAAACTTTTCAAATTAAACAAAATAAATGAATTATTAAAGATAAACAACTTATAATTACTGAGATGGAAACGAGGACACCTGCATAACTGGGCTTGAATATGGTCTCGTTTAATTTCTCACATTGACCACTCTGACAATTTCATTAATGCCTGGAAAAATATCTGTTATGCATCCGAGAGGCCGTTCTTATGGCACATTTGGTTGATGTAATAATACCACAGTTCCCACTTTAATGAATACAGACTTGTCATTCCCACGTTCTTGCGTTTGTAAATTATGTATATGTATATTAAAAACAACATCTATGCCTATTATCTTTTATTATTTTGTCTACTTACTGAAATATTTTTTTTTGAATGAAATAAATTATTATTTAATTTTTATTTCGATTTGCTATTGAAGTGTGTTTCTTCAGATCATAATTCATTCAGTTCAAATCGCACTTCGACGCGATTGACTTCGCGGGAAAAATACGATCTTAGTGATGGTGCTCTGGTGCTCACGCGTATTTTAACTTTTTTATTGTTTCTTCTGATCTCAGTCACATCCTTTATATGACTTTCGTTCTATTTTACACAAATACACATTTATTATTATATATATATATATATATATATATATATATATATATATTATTTATTTGAATTGTTGTTGCCTGTGAACTATTTTCAAATTTTCGATAATTATTAGCAATAACAGGCTTGATGAATCTCAAAAAACTCGATTTTATTAAAAAGTTGACGTTTCGCCACGACATTCGTGGCCTTTTCAAAACTTTTGAAATATTGAAATTTCTTTGACATTTATTGATTTGAAAAAAATTTCAATATTCAAAAAATACTACTATGTTTCATCAAAATTTTTTCGGCTGTGGCCGTTCTCTGTTATTTATTACGTACTATTCAGTCCAATATTAACATTCAAACTTGTTATTATTAGATGGTAAAGGAAACCACAGAAACCTCTACCCTCGTAATGTTCGAAATAGATTCAAAATATTTTATTACGGCTATGGCCGTTTTCAGTTACTAATTACATGCTATTCAGTCCAATATCAACAGTCAGGTCTGTTGATATTAGATGGGAAGGGAACCACAGAAACCTTCACCCACGTATGTACAAAATAGGTTTGAAATATTTGATTGTTGGATTTGTTTTTAAAAAGACATTACTTGTAATTTTGGACATCAAATGTTCTAAACTATACTTTCTTTTAAGAAAAATTGAAAATTCTAAATGTTTCGATAACATAAATCAAAACAAAATAATTCAACAAACAAACTTTAACCATAACAACTCATCTTCTTAGACAAAATCTAAACATCGAGAATTTTCAATTTTTCTAAAAAGAAAGTATAATTTAGAACATGTGATCTCCAAAATTACAAGTAATGTCTTTTTAAAGACAAATCCAATAATCAAATATTTTGAACCTATTTTGTGCATTACGTGAGTGAAGGTTTCTGTGGTTCCCTTCCCATCTAATATTAACAGACCTGACTGTTGATATTGGACTGAATAGTACGTAATTAGTAACTGAAAACGGCCACAGTCGTAATAAAATTTTTTTTGAAAAAAAGATAAATAGTACCCTATTCTTTGACTTTTCAAAATCAAAATATTTTGAATCTATTTCGAACATTACGTGGGTAAAGGTTTCTGTGGTTTCCTTTACCATCTAATAATAACAGATTTGAATGTTAATATTGGACTGAATAGCACGTAATAAATAACAGAGAACGGCCACAGCCGAAAAAATTTTGATGAAACATAGTAGTCTTTTTTTAACTATTCAAATTTTTTCAAATCAATAAATGTCAAAGAAATTTCAATATTTCAAAAGTTTTGAAAAAGCCACGAATGTCGTGGCGAAATGTCAACTTTTTAATAAAATCGAGTTTTTTGAGATTCACCAAGCCTGTTATTTCTAATAATTATTATCGAAAAGTTATATATATATATATATATATATATATATATATATATATATATATATATATATATATATATATATATATTGACGACGATAATCAAAACAAGAAGTGTTTCTCTGAAATGGAGTAACATTTATTAAATTAACTAAAACTTACAAATTTTATAACAAACCTGAAATGGAGAAACTACATTCAATGTTTGTTATCCGCCGTTCTATAAGTTTCAACAACTAATAACTATATTGTCAATATTCTGACATTTATCAATATACACAATCTAAGATCCAGAATATCGAAATGAATTGGGGAAAGTGTTAACTTTCTTACATATATATATATATATATATATATATATATATATATATATATATATATATATATATATATATATATATATATATATATATATTGTTTGGTTTTGAAATTATTTTTTGTTGTTTTTCATCATTCTACTAGCAGGTGTGACATTTGGTTGGCTTCAATGAGATCGGATATCATTCATCATATAAGTAAACGAACGCCTTGCGAAAACGACAATCAGAATCGGATTGATTACATAACTGTGAAATTGGTTACTATCCCTTTTAAATTATGATCCCTATTCCTTTACTTTATAGGTACATGTGATCTAAATCCTACTTAGAGTATCCTTTAGAAACGGTGATAAGTGAATTTGATTTAGTTGTCTATATTTTATGATTGAATTGACAAGCAACAACTTTAGTATTAAAAAGTCCAAATTTTAGAAAAATTTTTTTGTGGTAGCTTTGGTCGTTGATAGTTGATTAGTAGTATTTGCAAATGAAGCTTCGTTCCTTTCGTTGAATATTTGTATATATTATTTCTATCTCTGTTATCACCACATGACACTGCTGTATGTTTTTTGGTATTATTACTGTTCTTCAAAATTCAGTTGAATTGAAACGTTAATACGTTTGTTGGGCTGCATTCACATCAGTAGAATAAGTTAGAGCGAGTCATTTACCTGGTGGTTTCATTCACTTTAGTAAGAATAAATAATTCAAATTCAGAAATAGAAGAATAGTTGATGGAATCCGTCGTTACTACGTGATAATTTAACATGATTAACAAAACTAAATTTGATTTTACTACGTTTATTATCACAAAATATTTTGAAAAATATAACACTGCGATTGCAATTTCGGCCACTAGACCATCATCGGGCAGATTGAGTTAAGAACTGAATACAAAATAATTATAGATTTGCGCTTACGGGTGGGAAAGGATTATTGCAGGTACCTAAATAGACAAGAGGAACATATTTCAAGAAGGGCTAATCGAGTGAATTTCACAAATTGGTACAATACAATGTTCTTAGAAAAGTCATTATTGTTTAAATACACTAAATATAGGAGAATATATCAAGTCAATCTGGTCGTTCAGCAAGATATCTTTTGCATTATTATTGAATTTAAAAATTACTAATGATTCTAAGTAAGTAAGTTTGGTTCCTTTCGGTAATTTGTGCATGATTTGAAAATTATCTATTTGTGGAAATGGGTGGTGGTTTTCACGGCAATGATTTGAAAACGTTGAATCCGTTTTATTTTTCAAAAAAGATTGTTGGTGTTCTTTAATCTTGTCTTTGAACGATCGACCAGTCTGACCTATATATACCCCTTTACATACAGGACAAATCAACTTATAAACTCACTGAACTTTCAAATTTTGAAGTGATATCTTTGGCATTGAATAAAAATCCTGAGAGTTTTGTCTTAGGTTTGAAAGCAATTTTAATATTACATTTAGGTATGACATTAGCAACTTTTTCTGTTAGAGGACCAATATTATGTTAAAGATGTGAATTTTTCCGATTTTTCTACTTTTAATTGGGGATATATGCTGTTGTACGCTAGTTGATTACGTTTCTTGTTTATCATTTTATCTATCAAACTTGTATGAAAACCTTTATTTGACGCAATTAGTTTTATAGTCGAAATTTCTTTCGCTAAATTTGTTACGGATAATGGAATTGAAAACGCTCTGTGGATCATTGAATTAAAAGCTGAATGTTTATGGGAAAGAGGATGATTTGAATCCGACGGAATACATATATCCGTGAAAGTTGCTTTTCTATATATATCGAAAGTATTATTATTATGAAAGATAGTTAAATCCAAGAAGTTTATTTGTCGATCCAATTCTTTTTCAATTTTGAACTTTATATTTGGGTGAATGCTATTAATATAATTCAAAAATTGATCTAATTGTCTCGAATAGAAGAATATTTGGAATTGAGGATGAAGTTTCTAATAAGGAAAAAAAATTTGTTTCTCTTACTGATAACGAAGCGAATTGAACATATTAGTCTCCGTGAAGTGTAGCGCCTTCATAGAGATTATAATAGTTTATAGTTTTTGCAAAAATTACCCTTTTCCAAAATATTCTGTTGCAGTTGGAATAATTCTGCCTTTCTCCTTTTAGGTTTTGGTGAATATCATTTCAGAGTTTGCTTGTTCCTTTAATAATATGATAATATTATTCATATTCATGTTTATTACGAGACAAATAAGGGACATGCTGTTGTCTTAGTGAATGACTAAACATACAGAAAGGGAATAAATTCGAATCAGTCAGAGATTAACTTCTTCGTTATCATAAATGATAAATTTCTATATTGCACACTAAATGTTTGATTCATCTTCGGCATAATAACCTTCACTGAAGACTTGCAATCCTCATCTATATATTTACTCCGATCGAAGAATATATCTATCTAAATAATTCCCCATTAGGGAATACAGTATTCGGATAATACAACATTTTTCAGAAAATTAGCATAACTGAAATTTATTTCAGTTCATTTAATAATAATAATAAACATTGAATATCTATATCTCTAAAAAAATGTAATTAAACTGTATGGAAAAAGTCAATACAGAAGAGCGAGAGAAAAAATAATAATATCTACATAAAAACACAGAAAAAACAACATAAACATATACATAGGTACTTGACAAATAAGAAAAATAATCTTTAACTTCTTGAAAACAATGTTCCTTCAAGAAATGCTTCAACCTTCTCTTGAATGTATTAGTGAATTCACAGCTTTTCAAATCCGTTGGGAGATAATTAAGCAATCTAGCTGCTATATAATTAGGTGGTTTATAGGTTAACTGATATTTAGCAACTGGTACAAAATAGTTTTCCTTTTGACTGGTGTACAAACTATGTTTTTCTATATTTTTTTGGAAGCATCGGGGAAGAACCATATATATATATATATATATTTTTATATATATATAATTATATTAATATATATTTATCTCTAACTATATATATATATTTATATATCTATATATATATATATATATATATATATATATATATAATATATTATATATATATATATATATATATGGTTCTCCCCGATGCTTCCAAAAAAATAAAGATAAACATAGTTTGTACACCAGTCAAAAGAAAAACTATTTGGTGTACATACTATGTTTTTCTATATTTTTTTGGAAGAATCGGGGAAGAACCTATTGAAAGATCAGCATCTTCAATGGGATAATGTTGTTTTCAATTTTTTTGTGTGTTTCGGAGTAATTTTTTATTTCATTAGATAGTACAGATACTATTTTCCATGCAGACTTGGAGGGATTGTCTGAGTCATTTAATTCATTTTGATAGTATTCTTTTTTAGTGTTGCCTACTAAATGGATTATATTTTCTCAAATTGTAGAGGCCCTTTAAATTCTGACTAGACTTTCATACGTCATCAGTCATCCAATTTTTTCTATCACAGTCATCAATATACGTGTGCAATTTCATGAAGTGAGACTTTAAATGGAATGAGAATGTGGTCCAAAATGTCGTGAATGCTTGATCAACACTAGATTTTCTGAATACTATGTCTGAGTCTTTACTGCCAATACTAGGTACTCTTAAACTCACCTAATCTATCATCCGTAAACTTTCTCCTTTAAACTCTCTTTCTCAGATTTGAACTTTGCATGAAATCGCATATCTTCTTAAAATCTCTACTAGGATTATTGTAGCAGTCTGCATTAAAATCGCCATATAAGAATATATGTATTTACACCTGGTTTAAATACATCACGTAAAAAAATATATCTTCTGTCGATAAAAATATATAAATTCCCCGAAGGAGACCGGTGACAACAAAAAACAATAGTAAACAAGATCATTTATAAAATACTTTTCTCAAGAAGAACATCAAAATGATACAACGGAGATTTATTTTTGAAGCTTTGCAGACTAATTTCAATGAAGTAATTATAAAAACATTGAAATCTAATAAACTCAAAGAAAGTGAGGTTGATTAACAGCATTCAAACATAAAAGTGTTGCTAAGCGTTTTTGTAATATATTGAACCTATTGATGGAGAAGAACTAGAGGCAGCGCTAAAACAACTGAAGAACTGCTCATGATAGAGGGTAAGATCGAAGGTAGACCTGGACCAGAACGCAGGCAGTGCTCCTGGCCTAAAAACCTACGAGACTTGGCAGGTTTGAGTTCAAATAAAGTGCTGAAAAAGGCCAAAGACAGGTAAGAATTCGCCAAAACTGTTGCCGATCTTCGATAGGTGAAGGCACTCAAAGAAGAGAAGTCTGCTATCCATCCTCTAAAACTACCAACTAAAATAATAACGAACTGCCTGAGCAATAAATTCGACTTTTACTAGCCAATTGAACAGGCAGATTTCAGAAAGGGATGCAGCACGACCGATCATATACAAGCGGTACGCACGTTAGTAGAAAAATGCACGGAATACAACATCCCACTGCACATGGCCTTCGTCGACTATCAGAAGGCTTTCGATTCAATCGAAACCGGGGCGATACTGAATGCTTTGAATAAAGCTCGCATAGATTACAGATACTCGTTAACATCATACCATATATCTACGAACATGCTACCGTGCACGTAAAAATTGAAGAAGAATGGATTACTGCGAAAGTCCGAGTACGGCGAGGTGTTAGGCAGGGGGATACAATTTCACCCAATTTATTCACCCTAGCAATGGAGAACGCATATAAAGGCCTATCATGGCATTAGAAAGGCATCAGGAGCAACGGGAGGTATCTGAACTCAGAGTAGTCTCCGAAGCTGTTGGTCTTAAAATGAACCTACAGAAGACCAAAATCACGAGTGCATCTAACATGAGAGTCACTATCAAGAACCATACTTTGGAGCTAGTCGAAGGATATATATATCTAGACATAACATCAAAATCGGAAAGAGTAATCAAACCGCAGAGATTACCAGACGATTCGGCCTCAGCTGGGCAGCATTCGGGAAGCTTAGCTACATACTTCGACAACCACAAATCCCAGTGAACCTGAAGAGGAAGGTCCACGATACCTGCATCCTGCCTATCATTACAATGAACAGCGCCAACTGTTTCCGAATCTGCCAAAGAGCAATGGAACGAGCAATGCTGGGACTGAGTTTGCGAAACAGGTTCCGAAACGCAGATATTAGGCGGAGGACAGGAGTTTGCAATGTTGTGGAAAGGGTGACGAAGCTCAAATGGCAGTGGGCAGGACACCTGACCAGAAATAACTGCAAATAGACGAAAACCCTAATGCAATGGAGACCAATGGAAACAAAAAGAAGTATAGGACGTCGGCAGGCAAGATGGAGAGACGACATCCAGCGACATGCGGGAAAAAATTGGATGAAGACCGCCCGAGATAGATCGACATGGAAGTTATTGGAAGAGGCCGATGTCCAGGAGTGGAAGGAAGCAGGTTAAAGAAGAAGATATATATATATATATATATATATATATATATATATATATATATATATATATATATATATATATATATATATATATATATATATATCATCAATAAATCTATTGTAACGTCCACTGCTGAACATAGGTCTCCCGCAAATTTTGCCACTCTTCTTCCCTATTCTGAGCAGCTTGCATCCAGTTTGTCCTGATCCTCCTTATATCATCCGTCCATCTTGTTGGGGGTCGCTCTCTACTTCGATATGCGTCTTGTCTTGGCCTCCACTCGATAATCTTTTTTGAAAAAAAATCGAAATCGATAATCTATATATATACCATATATATATATATATATATATATATATATATATATATATATATATATATATATATATATAATATATAATATATATATATATATATATATATATATATATTATATATATATATATATATATATATATATATATATATATATATATATGTCTTTTTTTTCTGTAGTCTGTTTTTGTCCACTCCTGGACATAGACATCTTCCAATGACTTCCATGTCGATCTATCTTGAGCGGTCTTCATCCAATTTTTTCCCGCATGTCGCTGGATGTCGTCTCTCAATCTTGCCTGCTGACATCTATACTTCTTTTTGTTTTCCTTGGTCTCCATTGCACTAGAAGTTTCGTCCATTTTGAGCTTTGCCACCCTTTCCATAACGTCGCAAACTCCTGTCTTCCACCTAATATCTACGTTTCGGATCCTGTTTCGCAGACTCACTCCCAGCATTGCTCGTTCCATTGCTCTTTGGCAGATTCGGAAACGGTTGGCGCTGTTCATTGTTATTGTTGCAGCTTCGAGTCCGTATGTCGCCACAGGCAGGATGCAGGTATCGTAGACCTTTCTCTTCAGTTTCACTGGGATTTTTGGTGGTCAAAGTATGTAGCTGAGCTTCCCGAATGCTGCCCAGCTGAGGCCGAATCGTCTGGTAATATCTGCGGTTTGATTACTTTTTCTGATTTTGATGTTGTGTCCCAGATATATTTTTTCTTCGACTAGCTCCAAAGTATGGTTCTCGATGGTGACTCTCATATTAGATGTACTCGTGATTTTGGTCTTCTGTAGGTTCATTTTAAGACCAACAGCTTCGGAGACTACTCTGAGTTCTTGGAGCATCAGCTGGATCGCTGCTAAAGAGGACAATATCGCCTGCGGAGCGAAGATAGTTAAGATACCTACCGTCGCTCTTGATGCCTTTCTGATGCCATGATAGGCCTTTAAATGCGTTCTCCATTGCTAGGGTGAATAACTTGGGTGAAATTGTATCCCCCTACCTGACACTTCGCCGTATTGGGACTTTCGCAGTAACCCATTCTTCTTCAAGTTTTACGTGCATGGTAGCATGTTCGTAGATATATCGTATGATGTTCGAGTATCTGTAATCTATGCGAGCATTATTCAAAGCATCCAGTATCGCTCAGGTTTCGATTGAATCGAAAGCCTTCTGATAGTCGACGAAGGCCATGTGCAGTGGGATTTTGTATTCCGTGCATTTTTCTACTAACGTGCGTACCGCTTGTATATGATCGGTCGTGCTGCACCCGTTTCTGAAATATGCCTGTTCAACTGGCTGGTAAAAGGCGAATTTATTGCTCAGGTGGTTCGTTATTATTTTAGTTAGTTGTTTTTAGAGGACGGATAGCAGACTAATGGGTCTGAAATTTCTAGATTTGTGCAGTCTCATTTTTTGAATAATATGATAACTTCTGCGTTTTTCCAAGAGTCCGGGATTTTCTCTTCTTCTAGATATTTATTTGGTAAGGTCAGGAGTGTCTCTCCTCTAGCCTTCAACATCTCACTGGTGATTTGGTCTTCTCCCGGAGCTTTGTAGTTCTTCAGTTGTTTAAGCGCTGCTTTTAGTTCTTCTCCATCAATAGGCTCTAGTTCTTCTGATCCTATGTTCAGCACTAGCTGATGAATTTGACCTGTTTGTGCCACCGATGGGCTGTATAGTCTTTCCTTTATCATGGCTCCTTGATCGTTTTTCATCTGGTGGATAATAATTTCATCTTTAGATCTCCCGGAACGGAGAACTCTCATGTTTGCGTTGTTCTGTATGGCTTACTCGACCATCCTCGTATTATAAGCTCTCTGATCTTCCCTGATGGCCTTTTACACGATCTTATTCAGGTTCCCATGCATTGGTGAGTTTTTGTCGGTTTTCCTCCATTCATCCTTCGATGAGTTGTTCTGTTTCTAAACTGAATTTCAGATGTTTCTTACTTTGGAGAAAACAGACTTTCTGCACTGCGTTTCTAATACTTGAGGTGATCTTCGTTAAGAGTGCGTTTAGTTACATGTTTCGCTCATCTTCAATTGGATATAGCTTCTTGTCAATTTGCTTATTGAATTCTTCCTCCTTCTCTAGTAGTTCACCTGTGGTTGGCCGTATATTTCTTTACACTAGAGCTTTTCTCTGATGACGATTATTGACGTGGATTCTGGCTCTGATCAATCTGTGGTCGCTGCTTGTGTCAAAGCGGTTTATTACTGATACGTCCGAGCATAATTGGGGTTCGATGTTAGAACATAGTCTATCTCGTTTTTGATCGGGGCACTTCCAAGTCCATTTTCTTTTCGGGTGCTTTTAGTAGAAGGTATTCATGCAATTGAGCTCTCCTTGTTGAGGACGTCGATCATGGTTTGTCCCCTTTGGTTCCTAGCTCCCAACCCAAATTTACCGATGAAGGAAGGATTCATCGGCAACCTGGCTCCAATTCTCGCATCAAAATCGCCGATTATCACACAGATTTTAGTATTTCCTGAGCTCTTTGCAGTTGTTAGATCTTCTTAGAATTTTTCAATTTCTTCGTCTGAGGAGGCAGAGGTGGGTGCATATGCTTGGATGATTTGAATATTAAACATGGCGTTGATCCTGATCATTACATAAATTACTCTGTTTGAAACTGCTCTTGTCTTTGTAACCAGGTGTTTCCTCTTTTTGTGAACCAGTAAAGCAACGCCCCCGATGTGTGAGTTTGTATCCGAGTTCTTTTGGAACAGTGAATGTCCATATTTGACGATGGTGACTGCTTCGCCGCTCAGTCTTGTTTCGCTAATCCCTATGACATCCCACTTTATGTTCTGTAGTTCGTGTTCTAGACTGCGGAGATGTTCATCCAGCCTCATGGTACGAATATTGTGCGTCCCCACGTGGAGGGTCTCTTGAAGTTTGCTTCTTCTTTTATTACCATTAATCGAAAGTTTGCCCCCCACCAGAATCCATGTTTAAAGTTTCGACATATCCATCTATCACGCTTGCCAAGCGCGTTGGTGAGTTTGGAAATAACATTTCCTTAATTCCAAGTGGAATGAATGTACCCCTCATCAGAGCTGTTTTCTGTACTATGCCATCTATCTACAGCTCGCTTTGTAGTTTCAGAGTATCAATAAACTCCAATATCTGGGAAGGCTTCTAGGAGGTTAGGTCCCCACTCCTAGAAGCTTCTTGACCGAAGCATTCCTTCCATTGGTTTGCAATAGCGAGTCATTCTGTAGACAGTTAAACGAGAGTTTCTTCCTCCTCCTCACAGAATCTACACTCGTTGGTTTCTGATGAACCTATTCCCATCAGATGCTTCCTAAGGCGAAAGTGTCCTGTGAGGAAGACAGTGAGGAGGTTTAATTCATTCTTACGGAGTTTCAGATATCCTTTGGATCTTGAAGTTTTAAAGCTCCTCCTTCCGTTACTCTCTCTTATAGATGCCTTCTCCAACACCACAGAAAGGTTCTGGTATTCTGCAGTAAATGGCGTTCGTGCCTTCTTTCTGGCGAGTAAATCGGCCTCTTCATTTCCATTGATTCCCGAGTGACCGGGAACCCAGACTAGAGAGACCTTGTGATTCTTGCCTATTTCATTGAGTTTCCTTTGGCACTCCCATATTAACTTTAAATCGAAGACATGGAAGCTCAGTGCTTTTATAGCCAATTGACTATCATAATGGATCGCTATGTTGCATTTCCGATAGTTTCTTTTTTTGTTCATATCTACATGTATATATGTATGTATGTATATATATATATATATATATATATATATATATATATATATATATCTTATATATAAAATTCTCGTGTCGCAATGTTCGTTCCCATACTCCTCCGAAATGGCTTGACCGATTCTCATGAAATTTTGTGAGCATATTGAGTAGATCTGAGAATCGGCCAACATCTATTTTTCATCCCCCTAAATGTTAAGGGTAGTCCACCCCTAATTTTTTTTTCATTTTTTAGACAAAATTTTTTTAAAATTTTTTATGATACAGCATACAAAAATACATACAATCCTAAATTTTCACCCTTCTACGATCAACCCTTATTTTTTATTTGTTAAACTCCTTCGAAATGACTCGACCGATTCTCATGAAATTTTGTGTGCATATCGGTTAGGTCTGAGAATCTGACAAAATCTATTTTTCATCCCCCTAAATGTTAAGGGTAGTCCACCCCTCAATTTTTTTCTTTATTTTTCTGATAACATTTTCTGTTCTATTTGTTTATGATAAAGCATTCAAAAATATATACAACCCTAAATTTTCACCCCTCTACGATCAACCCCTATTTAGATAGATAAAAATAATTTATATGGCAGAACAACGTTTGCAGGGTCAGATAGATAGATAGATAGATATGTAGATAGATAGATAGATAGATAGATAGAAAGATAGATAGATAGATAAATAAATAGATAAATAGATAGATAGATAGATAGATAACTATCTAGATAGATAGATAGAGATACATTAGCAGATAGATGAATATATAGAAAGACAGATAGATAAAAATAATTTTTATGGCAGAACAACGTTTGCCGGGTTAGATAGATATGTAGATAGATAGATAGAAAGACAGATAACTATCTAGATAGATAGATAGATAGATAGATAGATAGTTAGATAGGTAGATATACATCGGCAGATAGATGAATAGATAGAAAGATAGATAGATAAAAATAATTTATATGGCAGAACAACGTTTGCCGGGTCAGCTTGTATATATATATATATATATATATATATATATATATATATATATATATATATATATATATATATATCTAATATTATATAAAATTCTCGTGTCACGGTGTTAGAAGTTAAACTCCTCCGAAATGGCTCGACCGATTCTCATAAAATTTTGTGTGCATATCTAGTAAGTCTGAGAATCGGCCAACGTCTATTTTTCATCCCCGAGATGTTAAGGGTGGTCCATCTCTTAATTTTTAATTTTTATTTTTCAGACAAAATTTTCTGTTTTATTTTTTTATGATACAAAATTCAAAAATACATACAACCCTAAATTTTCACTCTTCTATGATCAACCCCTATTTTTTATTTGTTAAATTCCTTCAAAATGATTCTACCGATTCTCATGAAATTTTGTGTGCATATCGGTTAGGTCTGAGAATCGGACAAAATCTATTTTTCATTCCCCTAAATGTTGAGGGTGGTCCGGTCCACCACTTAATTTTTTTTTTGTTTCAGACAAAACTTTCTGTTGTCTTTTTTTTTATGCTACAGCATTCAAAAATACATACAAGTCTAAATTTTCACCCCTCTACAATCAACCCCTTTTTTATTTGTTTAATTCCTCCGAAATGGCTAGACCGATTCTCATGAAATTTTGTGTGCATATCGGTTAGGTCTGAGAATCGAACAAAATCAATTTTCATTCCCCTGAATGTAGAGAATGGGGTCCACCCCTTAATTTTTTTTCAATTTTTCAGACTTCTATTTTTTTATGATACAGCATTTAAAAAAAAAATACAACCTTAAATTTTCACCCCTCTACGATCAACCCCTATTTTTCATTTGTTAATTATAAACTTCAATTATTTTGGCAAGATTTTTATTTTCATTTTCTCATGACTTGAAATTTAAAAAATTCATATTACTTTAAATTTTTTACCCTTCTACGGTCAACTTATACCCCTAAGTGATTAGGGTGGTTCAACACAAACATTTTTATACATTTTTTGGACAAAATTTTTTATTTGTCAGATAGATATAATGATAGATAGATAGTTAGATAGATAGGTAGATAGATAACTATATAGATATATAGATAAAAATAATTTCTATGGTAGAACAACGTTTGCCGGGTCAGCTAGTAGATATAATATGTTCATGTGAACGCAAGTTATCAGAATGCAAATATAAATAAAAAACCGTATCCAAATAATTAATTTTTAACTTTGAATGAATGAATGGTGCATGCTAAGGTAGAGAAACTGGTTTTAAAATTTCTATTTTGAGTTTTAGTGTTATATTATGGGTATTCATGTAGATAGTATATTGTGTCACTCTTCGGGGAAACTATCAGTTCAGTGAAAGAGTGTGAGAATATGTGAACTAACAAAAATGAAAAAAGAATAATGAGATTCTGCTGATTATTTTATAAGTGGAAACAACTTAAAGGCTTTTGATTACATGAAGTATCAAAGGAGAATATTACGATCCACAAAGTCATACCATCTACTACTTTTGGAAAGAGTTGGATAGTATTTCAGAGTTCAAGAGTCATGCATTAGTATTTAAAAAAAAAGAGATGGGACGTGTGAGGAAACTTGATGATATATACTTAATGATATATACATTTGAAGATAGTTCATGTATTCTTGGAAGTGAAATATTTCAAAAATTTATGCTTATTATTTCAGGTATTCATTTGCGAGGTACATAATTTAAAGCCGGAATTAAACGCCAAACGATTGAAACCATTAAATTTCTAGAATAATAATAATGGAAGACAAGGAACCTCATGAAATAATTCACTTCCAAACTGACCACGTGATTATTCACCAATATTGTATTTAGAGAAGAATTTTAATATTTACATACGAGATCGACTTATTGTTCCATCCACTCGTTGAAAAAAGTGATTCATTGGCAGGAGGGTGATTGAAGCGAGAATCCCAAAAAAATTTTATTTTATGAATGGAGTAAAATTTTTTTTTGTAATAAATAATAAGAAAGCCGATCGTTGTACAGCTTAACTTCTACAAAGACTGAAACAAGTTATCATACTTGATAATCGTTCTTTATATTTATTCGAAATATATGTTACTCTTAATATCATATCAAAAGTGCTTCAAAAACATTAAATAATGATTAATGGTTTTTTCTTAGTTATAAATATACAAATATATATATATATATATATATATATATATATATATATATATATATATATATATATATATTTATATTTATTCGAATTGTTGTTGCCTGTGATCTAGTTTCAATCTCTTGATAATTATTAGCAATAACAGGCTGGTTGAATCTTAAAAAACTCGATTTTATTAAAAAGTTGACGTTTCACTACGACATTTGTAGTTTATCAAAACTTTTGAAAAAATTGAAATCTCCTTGACATTTATTGATTTGAAAAAATTTGAATAGACTAAGACTGCTTTGTCTCGCTAAAATTTTTTTCCGAATGTGGTTGTTCTTTGTTATTTATTACGTGCTATTCAGTCTAATATCAACATTCAAAATTGTTATCATTAGATGGCAAGGGAACCCACAGAAACCTTTACCTACGTAATGTTCGAAAATAAAAATAATAGGGTACTATTTATCTAACAACAAAGCAGAGGTTTTTATTTGTTGTACTATTTTCATCTCCAAATTTTCAATCCAATGCTTTGCTACGCCGTTCTGATGAGGACCAAAGAGTCCGAAACACGTGTCAACGGCTGCTTCCATATAAACGTTCTATACCGATAATTCTGCTCTACTTTTTTAATATTTTCCTGCAACTAATTTCTTTGTTGTTAGATAAATAGTACCCAATTATTTTTATTTTCGAACATTACGCAGGTAAAGGTTTCTGAGGTTTCCCTTGCCATCTAATGATAACAATTTTGAATGTTGATATTAGACTGAATAGCACGTAATAAATAACAAAGAACAACCACATTCGGAAAAAAATTTTAGCGAGACAAAGCAGTCTTAGTCTATTCAAATTTTTTAAAATCAATATATGTCAAGGAGATTTCAATTTTTTCAAAAGTTTTGATAAACTACAAATGTCGTAGTGAAACGTCAACTTTTTAATAAAATCGAGTTTTTTAAGATTCAACCAGCCTGTTATTGCTAATAATTATCAAGAGATATATATTTAAATATATATTATATATATATATATATATATATTTATATATATATATATTATATATATATATATATATATATATATATATATAATATATATATATATATATAATTTTATATATATATAATATATATATATATATATATATATATATTTATATAAATATATATATATATATATATATATATATATATATATATATATATATATATATAATTAAGTGAACTAGGACATTTATTTGAAACCAATCAAACAAACCTCTTAACGCAGCTGGTTATAATAGTTCACGAAGCATCGAAATATCCACATCTACCCTATACGGTAATTGTTAGAAATGTTAATTTGTTTATCACAATCGATGGAAATTGATAGACGGACTGTTTCGCCCTTATTGGGGCTCATCAGTATCATCCATCCACCGAAAGTGATAACCAAACTAACATTTCAAACGGTCATACAGTTTTCTTCTAGTAACTCCATGGCATATAAATGCTTAGCGAATATAGTAGCCACCTTCGGGTGTTCCGGACGTACGAGTTCTCGTTGCCGAAATGTTTTCGTCTGTCTGAAAGATGTGGTTCAATTGTTTCCGACTGGTGGCGCTGTGTCATATTTATATGCCATGGAGTTACTAGAAGAAAAATGTATGACCGTTTGAAATGTTAGTTTAAAATGGAAATTAAAAATCAACCCTAATAAATCCCAAGCTATTATATTCACACAAAGAATAAGAACTCAAAACATCAATAAATTAAAACTAAACAATGAAGAAATAAATTATACTAAAGAAGTGAAATATCTAGGAATACTCCTCGATTCAAAATTAACCTTTAAACCACATATCGACAAATGTAAGAAGAGAGCCAGACAAGCAAGAGGAATCATATACCCATATATACACATCACGACGCCAATATCAGAAAAACTAAAAGTAGTAATCTACAAAGCTTATGTGAGACCCATAATATTATATGGATGCGAAATTTGGACAAGTGCAGCAAAATCTTACGTCAATCAAGTAAAAACTATAGAAACATCAACGCTTAGGATAATAAAGGACTTGAGAAGCTATGAAATATCGAATGCAGACCTATACGAACAATTTCACATCACAAAAATAGAAGAAATCATGAAAGAAAATACGAGAGAACTGGTATATAGGTATATATATATATATATATACCTATATATACCTATATATTTTTACTTGTACATATTGGCCTCTCCAGCGGCTCTCATTGAGCCGAATGAGCCGATTTGGTACCTGGAATTGATCTCATTGCAGAACGATTCTATCAAAGTTTGGTTGAATTTTTCTAACCGCCGCGATTTTTTTTTCGTGGTTTTTGAAAAATTAGTTTGAGTTAGAGGGTTGAAATATGGTAAGTACATTAAGTTTGCGTTGACTTAAAAACCTTTTTTAGTTTCAACGCATTTTCTTAACTACGATGCACTTTGCATTTTTTTTTTCATAAAATAAAAATCTTTTTTTTATTCGGTTTGCGTGATTTTTTGAAACATAATTCAATCCGTTGGAATCACATCTCGACGAGATGCATTTCGTGCGAAAAACCGAGCTTCGTGATGGAGATCTGCTGCTCACACTTTTTTTTTTCAATGTTCAATGTTTAAATGTACATAATATGGATTTATTCAAGCTCGAAGCAAAACGCAATGTTTCACATTGAATATGATTCATATTAATATGCATATAAATTAAAAGATTCATTTGGAAAGAATATAAGTATGTAAATAAGAGTACGCAATGAATATCAATGATAATCTTGTTATTAAGATATGCGACAGTTAAAGCTAGGAAGTGGATCTAGTTAACTATTTCTGTCACTACTTTGAAATTTATTTGCGGATCAATATTAATGTAATTATTAAATTGATCTATTAGACTAGACATTTTACTGAGACCGTTAATTATGTCGCCGTCATTTCTCTACAATGTATCGAGAAATGCATTTTGAATACAACCCATGAAAATCACTGCAAGGAATGTATAGTTAATATAAGCTAATTCGTGAGTTTTCCATGGATATTATGAACAAACTAAACAAAACGATTGATAAATTTCTGAGGTTGATCATTTCCTCGATTCATTGAATTCAAAGTGAGAATCCGAAAAAATAGAAAAGATACTGAGAAAAACAAAAGAAAACTCATCTACTGATTGACCATAATAAATTATTGAAATCTTGTTCTTAGTAATTTAACAATTGAGATGTTGTTTTTCAAAATCGAGGTCTAACGACTGCTCAAATTTTCAGCAAGTTTTCACTTTGAAAAACTGCTTATCAAAATGGGTGTGATTAGCAAAGTTGGACCTGGGACCTAGATAGTTTTTCGTTTCATGACTTTTTATGATACCTGGCACCAAAAACTCAATTCCATATATATATATATATATATATATATACAGAGTGACCCAGAGCTATGTAACCGGTCCATAACTTTTTTGTCATTGAAGATATCGATATGAAATTTTCAGAGCAAATACGGTCTGACTAAGTCTATTTTCCAAAAATAATTTGGAAGAAAATTGCACTTCCGGTTTTGCCGGAAGTGATATCAACTTTGTTATTTCAAATAGAATACCCTGTATATTTTTTGATTTTCGAATTTATTATGTAATTTATAATAAAATTGTCATAACATTCTTCATACCTAAAATTAACAGTTTTTGAGTTATTGATTTTTTTCGTAAAATTTTGACAGTTGCGTCTTCAAAACAAAAATAGGCTATAACTTCTTTGTTATTACGTCTATTGGTATGCGGTTTGGATTTTTATAACCTCGAAACAGTGTTTTATTTATTCCTTGTCAAAATTTTCTATATTTTTAACTTATTACTTGATAAAATCTAGGGTGAAGTTGGCAAATTTCAAACGTTAATAACTTTCTTATTTCTAATGGAATGCTATGTATATTTTTGCATTTTTAAATTTGCTATTCAATTACCTTTCGATTTGTATAACCATTACCTATGCCTAAGGTTGATAATAACAAAGATATTTCACAATTTTCTAATAATTTATATATCAATACACTTGAGAAATCGTCTAGCGTGTTATTTTGACGTATCCATGGATACCAATAATAAAAATTATTTAAAATCTAATTGTGTCACCTTTTCTAGTATCTTTTCAGTCAATAAAATGGATTTTACGTGACAAAAAATGATAAATATGGTTTACTGTATTGGAGAAGCGGATCGAAATGTTCTGCTAGATAGTAGAATTTATCATCAAAAATATTCTGATTCTGATTCAACTACGTTTTGTGATTCTGTTATTAATAAGCATTGATTTCTTTCTGTATAACATTGAAATGTATAATTTGGAGTAACTGTTGGATCATGCGAATGTACTCCTCCTGACCAAAATGATAATGTCGAACTTGACATTGCACTTTGACATCAGTCTACTACAAACATATGTTGTTTATAAACAACAATAATTATTGAATATTAACGTCTTAGAATTACTATTTTTTCCATATCTTTTCGGATATCAGCATCTGGTGCTACAAACCTAATGAACAGAAAAGGTGACACAATTAAATTTTAAACAATTTTCGTAATTGGTATCCATGGATACGTCAAAAATAACTCGCTAGTCGATTTCTCAAGTGTATTGATACATAAATTATTACAAAATTGTGAAATATCCTTGTTATTATTAACTTTAGGTATATGGAATGGTTATACAAATCGAAAGGTAATTGAATAGCAAATTTAAAAATGCAAAAATATACATAGCATTCCATTAGGAATAAGAAAGTTATTAACGTTTGAAATTTGCCAACTTCACCCTAGATTTTATCAAGTAATAAGTTAGAAATATAAAAAATTTTGACAAGGAATGAATAAAAAATTGTTTCGAGGTTACAAAAATCCAAACCGCATACCAATAGACCTACTAACAAAGAAGTTATAGCCTATTTTTGTTGAAGACGCAACTGTCAAAATTTTACGAAAAAAATTAATAACTCGAAAACTGTTAATTTTAGGTATGAAGAATGTCATGACAATTTTATTATAAATTATATAAGAAATTCGAAAATCAAAAAATATACAGGGTATTCCATTTGAAATAACAAAGTTGATATCACTTCCGGCAAAACCGGAAGTGCAATTTTCCTCAAAATAATTTTGACTTAGTCAGACAATATTTGCTCTGAAAATTTCATATCGATATCTTCAATGACAAAAAAGTTATGGACCGATTATGTAGCTCTGGGTCACCCTGTATATATATATATATATATATATATTATATAATATATATATATATATATATTATATATATATAATATATATATATATATATATATATATATATATATATATATATATATATATATATATATTATATATATATATATATATATATATATATATAATATATAAATATATATATATATATATATATCAATATATATATATATATATATATATATATATATATATGTATATATATATATATATATATATATATATATATATATATATATATATATATATATATATATATATGTTCATATGTATGTGCCTATATATTTTAAATTGCTTACACGATAAAGGGCGCAATTTTATAGAAATAGGGTTGAAAGTTTGTAAATAGGTAGTTTCGTATGATATCTTAGATAGAATTGATTTTGGTACTAATTGGTTGGGGGGTTGCCCCAGCGGAGTAGAAAATAAATCTTGTTTACACGATAAAGGGCGCAATTTCAGAGCAATAGAGTTGAAAGTTTGTGAGTAGATAGTTTCATATGATATCTCAGATGAGATTTTCTTTTTTTAAGAATTGGTTGGGAGTTGACCCTCCAAGGAAAGAAATGAACCTTGTTTACACTGTGATGGACGCAAGTTTGTAGGGTTGAAAGTTTTATATTATATCTCAGAAGGCATTGTTTTTTAAAGAATTGGCTTCCGGGCTGACTCTCCGGTGGAGTAAATAAATCTTGTTTACACCGTAAAGGGCGTAATTTTAGATTGATAAGGTTAAAGGTTTGTGAGTAGGTAGCTTCGTATGATATCTTGGATTGGATTAGTCGGCAATTTGTTTAATTTAGTAATTTTACTCGATGTTAAAATGGCATTTGGAAAGTGGGAATATTTACTAAGCGATGTAACCATAGCTATTGGAAAGCTGCCATTTGTGTTGGAAAGGATGTAGTGGAAGTACTATTTATGGACGCTATCAGTGTGCGATGGTTTTGCGAAAAATTGAAAAGATTATGTTTGTTTACTCTACTTTTGTTATTTTCAAAATCCAAATAGTCTTTAATCGAGTTATCTTTTGCTTCCCCACTCTCTTAAAGGTGAATTTATAATTAGGGTGTAAAGTATAATGAATGTTTTGAAAGCAGTCTAGTTTGTTCTAATGATACCAGTGAAACAAACAATAATATCATCCGACATATCTAAACAATAACGAATCTGTCGACTAACAGGATTGGAGATTATGAAATTAACTGCTCAGATTTATCATTGAATACTTCAGCCAACAAGGGCTCAGCGGTCCCATAATTAAAAGCCTTCAGTACTGCGTAAATCTTATCATTGAAACTAAAATAATCTGTTCCAGGGCATAAATTCCAAAAGTGAAATAGTATCTGATTTTGATGAAAGGATTAACAAGATTGCTATTAAGGTAACGTTTTCATTAGGGTTAAAGGGAACCTGGGTGCTATAACTTGGAAAAAGATTAACTAAATCCAGGACATAATTCAGAAGTAAGTGGCAATTGAAATATTTTTTCAAACTTTATTTGAGCACATCGTAAGAGTTTATAGAGTCATACATAGTACTTCCCCTACATCCTGTTCCAACCACAAAATGGCAGCTTTCAATAGTAATGGGTACATCGTTTAGTAAATGATTCCACTTTCAAATGGCCAAATTTTAACGATCGAGAAAATATTTAAACAAATTGCGTAAATAATAATTATGATCCCTAATATTTATAGACAATATGCAGTAGATAAAATGTTTTTCAAAAATGCATTAACTTCAGTGGACCCCCTTACTTAAAAATTGAATATCAAATAGCAACAGCCTCACTTTCATCGGAAATTCAAAGTAAAAAACCTTAGATATCTCTTATCTAAGCACAACAATTACATTGCTTATCTACCGGTAATAATTTGGAAATCATATAAAAAATAATAAATCCAAAGTTTCATAAAGAATAACTAAAATCAGGAGTTTTATACAAATATAATTTGGTGGCGATTGGGAAATTAAAATTTTTACATTGGTGGAACTTTCAGAGTTTTGAAAACTAAGAATTTCAGAACCTACAGAACGTAGCTTTGTTAATCAAGAAGTCGTGATTCACCATTATGCAACCATTTAATCCAAGAAATCACGGACATTCAATTCCGATTTTAATATATTATACTGAAAGTAAGGGAAATTAAACTTAATTTTTTAGAATCATTACAGATAAATAAAACAAGCATTCCGGTCTGCCTATTGATAGCCAAAATCGATCATACTTCAAGCCCCCCCTTCTAATCTTTTCAAAATTAACCGAACTACCATGACTACGCAGTTCAGAATTGGTTTTTCCTTTTCTCTTTTCTAATAATTATTTGTAAACCATCTTTTGTATTTTGTGTCCTTCTACATAATTGTCATTTTTTTTTCGATAGTAACAGAGAATCATCGTTAGTTTGCCATTAGCATCTGAAGAAGGTGAAGTTCCACCGAAACGTGCGTCATGCGTTATTTCTTATAATAAATGTGTAAATTGTTATTTTAACCATGTTTTTAATAGTTTATGAATACTGGCACCCAAAAACTCATTCCATATATAATATATATATAATATATATATATACTAAAATAATATTATATATATATATATATATATATATATATATATATATAATATATATAATATATATCTAATATATATATATATATATATATATATTAAAAATTTTGTTATCGACCGTACTTTAATTTAAATATATTAGAAATCAGGTGAGGGTCTTCGGGAATTGAAAACTCTTATTTTCTCATACTCAATATTTCGTCACCACTTGTGACTTTCATCAGAGTAATACTATAAATAAAAATAAATTACATCATAACGAACAATTTCTGGAAAAACACACAAATAAAACTCACAGGTCTAGAGTTTTTCGGGTAAAAAATTAAATACAAACACAACATTCAACCGGATGCAACATGACTGGGTGAGATCAGCCCTGACTAGTTTCGTTGCAAAACGCGAGTGTCAATCTTCGGTTTTTTCACCTGGCGGAGGTAATCTCATAGTGATTTAAAATTTTGCAATAAATAGTTGCTTAATTGACCCGTATCAGATTTATAGTTTAACACAATCTTTTCTTCTTTTTATATGAACCATTTTCAAAGAATAATCTTTTTATAATTATCCTGAGGGTCAATAACTTTTTTACGTTATGAAAATCAAATGCATGTCCTGTACTTTTTTGGTGTTCTACGACTGCGCATGGAATTTTTTCCTAAGCACAGTCGCTCTTATGTGGGGTGATGCGTTGTTTAAAGCCATTGATTTGTTGGCCGATGTAAGTACCTTCGCATTCTAACATCGGATTTCATAAATGACAGTTGCTCTTGAGCATGGTTGGTGCTTTTGTCCTTGAGAGTCTGTGGAAAATAATTGAGAGACTAGTCACACTAGGTATAATTTGCAACCTTCAAATCAGGGACATGTCTGAACAGTGTCACCATTTTACGTGTTACCTGGTTTATGTTAGTATCTTCTGTAATTTTATTGTCTGTCTAAATCTATATCTTCTGTGGGACCATCGTAGAAGTCTGAATTGTATTTCAGATTTTTTCAATATAGTGTTAGATATCCGTTATTCATGAAGATTCAATAATGTTTTTCAGGTTTTTTGTAGAAGTTTCATCACTTATATGTGTTATTCTATTTTTCATTGCAATAACTGTATTGTATTTTTGGTTCTTTGGATGGTTGGAGTGAAAATCAAGAATCTTCCGGATGCTGTTGATTTGTACCACTCTAAGATAATATTACCGTCGTTTTGTCTTATTACTTTTGTATCTAAAAATGGTACACTCTGCTCTATTTCAGACTCCATCGTGAATTGCAAACGACAGTTGAACGAATTAAATATTTTCAGTGTCTCTTCTTCACTCCCTGAGGGAATTGCGCAAATAATGTCGTCAACGTATTTGTAGATAAAAGGCATTGTGTATGGCAGCAAAGGAATGACGTTTTTTAGAAGGTGATCCAGCACTAATTTCGCTAGAATATTACTAATAGGGGATCCCATAGGCGTACCAAAAACCTGTCTATAGTTTTTGGTACGCCTATGGGATCCCCTATTAGTAATATTCAAGTAATAAGACAAAACGACGGTAATATTATCTTAGATTGGTATCAAAAATCAACAGCATCCGGAAGATTTCTTAATTTTCACTCCAACCATCCAAAGAACCAAAAATACAATACAGTTATTGCAATGAAAAATAGAATAACACATATAAGTGATGAAACTTTTCTACAAAAAAACCTGAAAAAACTTATTGAAATCTTCATGAACGGATATCCTAAACATATATTGAAAAATCTGATATACAATTCAAACTTCTACCGATGGTCCCACAGAAGATATAGATAGACAGGCAAATAAATACAGGAAGATACCTAACATAAATCCGGTAACACGTAAATGTGGACACTGTTCAGACATGTCCTGATTTGAAGGTTGCAATATTTATAACCCTACGTGACAGTCCTCATATTTTCCAGACTCAAAGGACAAAACACCAACCCCATGCTCAAGAGCAACGTCATTTATGAATTCCAATTGGCTTAGAATGACGACATGGTTACTTAATCGGCCAAACAAATCAGACTGGCTTAAAACAACGCATCACCCCAACCATAAGAGGGACTGTCGCTTAGGAAAAATTCATGCGAGTCGTAGAACAACAAAAAGTACAGGACATGCATTTGATTTTCATAACGTAAAAGTTATTGACATCAGGATAATTATAAAAAAGATTATTCTTGGAAATGTGTCATATGAAGAAGCAAGATTGTGTAAACTATAAATCTGATACGGGTCAATTAAGCAACATTTATTGCAAAATTTTAAATCACATATAGATTACCTCCGCCAGGTGAAAAACCGAAGATTGACACTCGCGTTGCACTGAAACTAGTCAGGCTGATTCTCACCCAGTCATGTTCATCCGTTGAATGATTGTGTTTGTATTTTAATTTTACCAAAACTATAGACCTGTTAGTTTCTTTGTGTGTTTTTCCAGAAATTGTTCGTTATGATGTAATTATTTTATTATGTATTACTCCTGAATGAAGTCACCAAAGGGTGACGAAAATATTGAGTTGATAGAGAAATAAGAGTTTTCAATTTCCGACCACCGCTCACCTGATATATATAACTATATATATATATTATTATAATATATATATATACTATACTATATATATCCTATTATAATATATATATATTATATATTTTATATATATATATATATATATATATATATAATCTATATATATATATATATATATATATAGGTATATATTTTTATATATATTTTTATATATATATATATATTTTTATATATATATATAAATATTATATATATATATATATATATATTATTATATATATATATATATATATATATATATATATATATATAATCATGTTCATATGTATGTAGTGTTGCTTTATATATTTTAACTTGTTCACACGATAAAGGGCGCAATTTTATAGAAATAGGGTTGAAAGTTTGTAAATAGGTAGTTTCGTATATCTTAGATAGAATTGATTTTGGTACTAATTGGTAGGGGGGTTGCCCCAGCGGAGTAGAAAATAAATCTTGTTTACACGATAATGGGCGCAATTTCAGAGCAATAGAGTTGAAAGTTTGTGAGTAGATACCTTCATATGATATCTTGAATGAGATTGCTTTTGGTACGAATTGGTTGAGGGTTGATCCTCCAAGAAAGGAAATGAATCTTGTTAACACTGTGAAGGGCGCAATTTTGGAGCAATAGGGTTGTACGTAGATAGTTTCATAGGATGTATCAGATGAGATTTTCTTTTTTTAAGAATTGGTTGGGGGTTGACCCTCCAAGGATTCTTGTTTACACTGTGAAGGACGCAATTTTGTAGGGTTGAAAGTTTGTATGTAGATAGTTTTATATGATATCTCAGATGGCATTGTTTTTTTAAGAATTGGCTAGGGGGTTGACCCTCCGGTGGAGAGTACGAATTAGTACGATTAGTACGAATTGGTTAGGGGGTTGACCCCGCAGGGAAGGAAATGAATCTTGTTTACACTGTGAAGGGCGCAATTTTAGAGCAATAAAGTTAAAAGTTTGCAAGTAGTTAGTTTCGTATGATATCTTGGATGGGATTGGTTTCCTAAATAGATTTTTCAAACCGATACGGTATGAAAACCTGCTTTTCTAATGCAGCTTGGTGCGATAGAGTTTTTAAAATTTTGAATATTGAGCAATTTCATGGGGTGCCAAGTTTATAATAAAAAAATTATTATTTTAGAACAACGAAGGCTTATTCTTTGTTTGAAGTTTGGTCAGTCATATATCTGTGAGAATCGCTCTAGTTTATATAATTGTAATGAATATTGTTTTAAAGAAATAGTCAATGATTTTCCGCAGTATTATTTGCTGGTTTGTACGTACCTGAATTCAGTTTTGCTGATGCTATTGTTTTTTATTCAAAAAATCAACAACTTAGGGTCAAAGATCAAATATTATTTGTAGATGTAGTATCATTCGATATAGAGTTCCTTTTTCGAAATGAAGTTTCCGATTCATCAACTCAATACTATCGTTCAGGTAGGTTTGAGAGCTCAAAAATATTCAATTCCTCCTAAGATTCATTAGTGTGCTTTTTTTGTTTCATTTTTGAGTCTGTTGCAATCTATTCATTCAGATATTTAATCTACTTAAATAATTTTGTATGTATAACTACAAAATTTTCGAGCGGTGAACGACATAACCTGTTTTATGAGACCCTGAACGTATAAGATTTCAGATACTTAAAAAATTATATGTGTATTTGTAGTATCAATAATATTACAAAGAAAGATTTGATGATAGTTGAACGTGAATATACATTCAAATTGATGAGGAAGAAAACAAAAAGCACTTTTTTCTATTTCCATTGAAACCAAAGAAATTATTTTCATATAGTCATGACCATTAATTCCACAATTTCTGTTAAATCATTTGTTATGGGGGAATGAACTACATCGACGAGGTTACATTATTTGAAATAACAATTTATCTACTTTATTACCGTTCAGAGTTTGTACTTCCTACAGAATGCGGTGAGAAGTCAAAAAAGTAAATCGAATTTCAATGTTTCGTAAGTTGTAACGGTGAAATAAAATGGTTCATATCCATTATATTGAACTGAAAACGTAATCGTGCGGTTTTTAATAACAGTAAAATGCTCGAACTATAATGAATAAATTTCTTTGTTGTTATATTTTTCACAGCGAAAATGACTACTGGTTCTCACCTTTGAATAGATACTTTTCGGTTATGGGCGTTAAACGATAAAATTGTTAATTTAAAATGAAATGCACGAGTTTAGTTATGCATTTTGCTTTCTTTTATTTTCATTTCGTAAATTCTGCATCAGAATTACCCTAGATAATAGTAGGAGTTACTTATGAAGTATTTTAAACTCAACTTCATTTTATGATTTACCAATATTCGCATACAATTCTGTCTTCTATTATCCATGTTTCAATTACTATTTTGAGTATTTATGAAATTTTGGTAATCAATTTTATGTTCTTTCTCTTTCAATGACACATGAAAAGTAAATTTTATCAGCTCGTAGGAATAATTTCAGTAAGATAAATGCATTCAACGGATTCTTCTGTTCTAATTTAATCTATTTACAGGGTTGAATCAATTTGCCTTCCGAAGTATTCTTGATGATCTGCTGTCAACATTACGAAAGAAGTATGTCCCTCACGGTGCACCAGCTTTTATACCTCACACCTTATTACACTATAAGTGAATTTTTTACACATTTATTACAATTTTATTACACCTATTCCCAAATTTATTACTGTTGCAGAACACAAGTTATGAGGGTGTGGTGTAGAATTAGTTTAAAGCTGCACCACACTCATACCATATTACCTAATTGTTTTTGATTCAGAACTTTTCTGTAATTAATTACAATCAATTACAATTAATTACAATTAATTACAATTAATTACAATTAATAACAATCAATTTCAATTAACTACAATAAATAACAACCATTTCCGGCCTCATTACAATTCTACAATTCCAAAAGTAGGTAGCACATTGAAAAATTATGACAATAACAAATAAATATAAGGATATTGATTCATTACAATAGCCCACTTGGTTTTAGGGATACAAAAAATGGTCAGCAGGACTAAAAAAATAATAACAGAGAAGCTGCAAGTAAGTGGGGTGGTGTAATAATCAATAAGAATTCTCACGAGATAAAAAACAATAGAATTATCGAAAATAAGATAGAAATACAGGGTTTTAAATTTATTACAATAGCCCCCCTCGGTTTTATCGATACAAAAAAGGTCAGCACGATCAAGAAAATATTGAAAAAGAAATTGCGAGTGAGTGGGAATGTAATAATTGATAAGAATTTTCACTAGACAAAAATTATAGAATAATCGAAAATAAGATAGAAATACAGGGTTTTCAATTTATTACACTACCCCACTCACCTGCAGCTTCTTTTTTATTTTCCCAGTCCTGCTGACCATTTTTTGTATCCATAAAACCGAGGGGGCTATCTCAATAAATGAATATACTTATATTTATTACGATAATATATCTATAATATAATTATTATCTATTATATTTAATTATTTGTCATAATTTTTCGATGCACTACCTATTTTTCGAAATTGTGGAATTGTAATGACGCCTGGAATGGTTGTAATTTATTATAATTAATTGTAATTAATTACAGAGAAGTTCTGAAACAAAAATAATTGATATGGTATGAGTGTGGTGCAGCTTTAGACTAATTCTACACCACACCCTCATAAATTGAGTTCTGTAACTGTAATATATTTGGGAATAGGTATAATAAATTGTAATTAATGTGTAAAAAATTCACGTAGAGTGAAATTAGGTGTGGGGTATAGAAGCACCGTGAGGGACATGAAAGAATCCCAGATAAATCATACATAAAATGACAAAAAATAGAATCTATTAATTATACTACATATTGAAAAACTAGATGGAAACTATACATACCAACATAAAATCAGTGAAAAAAACACATGAGCAGCAGAGTTCCGTCACTATGATCGTGCTTTTCCGTCATATTCATTATTTTTATGACAAATTCTTAACCTTCGAAGTCAATTTAGAGGTATGAAGAAATGCACCAATCTTGAATTCCTATAAAAATGCATAAATTTCCAATACAAATTTTCAGCGTTCTAACTGAATTTGAAGTAGCTTAAGAGGTGCTCATGCACAATGCTAGAATATTTATAAGTAAACAAGGAAAGTTTTTCAATAATTTGAAAAATTATCAAACAACTTTCCAAGGAAGCTGGTTATATGTATTATATTCCGCGAAGAGATTTCTACATTTACAATCCAACGATGTATTATAGAAATCGTCAAGTCACCCCTACTCAAAATCTGCACACAGCTGTTTCGATCTTGTGAGATCTCATCAGTGCAGCTTATTTGACTCGAAACGAATAAAGAATAAGTTCTAATTGTTCCTCTATATATGTATATATATATATATATATATATATATATATATATATATATATATATATATATATATATATATATATATATATTTATATATATATATAAATATATTCCAATAAATGTAGGCCCGCAAATGTTTCCTCACCGAAATACAGGGTGTTGAAGTTTGAAAAAAAATGTAATTTCTTTAAATATATTCTACGAATGCTATCAACATAAACTTCAGAACATTGTTATTACTTCTTAAGCTCTATAAACTGCTGTTGGAATTTCTTCCAAAACTGTTAAGGAGCGGAGAATAGAGGGGTACCGTGGGTTTCATTTAACCATATTTTTGAGGGAGGTCATTATTGGTAAATAATGACAGTTTTGGGAGAAATTTCAACAGTAGTTTATAGAACTTAGAAGAAGTTATAACAATGTTCTGAAGTTCATCTTGATAGCATTCGTAGTTTAGAAGATATTAAAAAAAAATTAAATTTTTTTTTAAACACCCTGTATTCGGTGAGGAAGCATTTGAGGACCTACATTCATTGGAACTTGTTTTCTCAAAATGTCTTGAAGAATAACCCCTCGAAATATATATATAATATATATATATATATATATATATATATATATATATATATATATATATATATATATATATATATATATATATATATATATAATCTCTTGATAATTACATTTGTAGTTTATCAAAACTTTTGAAAAAATTGAAATCTCCTTGACATTTATTGATTTGAAAAAATTTGAATAGACTAAGACTGCTTTGTCTCGCTACAATTTTTTTCCGAATGTGGTTGTTCTTTGTTATTTATTACGTGCTATTCAGTCTAATATCAACATTCAAAATTGTTATCATTAGATGGCAATAAATAATAAAGAACATATTCGGAAAAAAATTTTAGCGAGACGAAGCAGTCTTTGTCTATTCAAATTTTTTCAAATCAATAAATGTCAAGGAGATTTCAATTTTTTCAAAAGTTTTGATAAACTACAAATGTCGTAGTGAAACGTCAACTTTTTAATAAAATCGAGTTTTTTAAGATTCAACCAGCCTGTTATTGCTAATAATTATCAAGAGATTAAAAATAGATCACAGGCAACAACAATTCGAATAAATATATATATATATACATATATATATATATATATATATATATATATATATATATATATATATATATATATATATATATATATATATATACATCCAGATGGTAGACCGATCGCGATTTGTTTGGGGAACAATTAGAAATTTGTTTATTCACTCCGAGTCAAATAAGCTGCACTGATGAGATCTAATAAGATCGAAACAGCTGTATACAGATTTTGGGTCGGGATGACTTGACGATTTTTATATCTCACCGTTGAATTATGAATGTAGAATTCTCGTCTCGGAATACTCCCTTGGAAAGTTTTCTGATAATTTCTTAAACTACTGAAACTTGTTCACTTTATATAATATATTAAATTGACCATGGTCAACTTGTATATTTTTGATGATTTGAGCTAGGATATCCTCAAAAACGTTTGAAATTTCAACATACAAATTGCGGCCGTGAAAAACATCAATTTAAACATCCCGTGCGCACTTACACACATCAAATTAAGTCATGTACCAAACATCAACTCTCTAACTGAATCAGCAAGAGCTGTGGAATTGTGGAAAACCTTGGAAGCCACGAAAAAATGCAGTTTTCTTATATTACCACAATCCACGAGAAAATATCTATTAACCATCTCAATCGGATGAGCTGTGGACGTGCCCAAACTCTCAAATGCCATTGAAAAACAGAAAATATCTACATAAAAATGGAAGCGGTACTATAAAAAAGTTGATACCACAGGAAATCACATTCTTAGTTTGAATTCAATCTACATACAAATATTCAATAGTCTAACTCAATTTGTTGGTGTGTAGGGGTGAGAAAGTCATCGAAAAAACGTAAACGGTTTCATGCATCCTCCAAAAAGCCATCGGAGGCTGAGTTTGAAATATATTGTAGATCATTAATTGCCACACGTTTTGGCATCATTCCCATGCACCGAAGTTTTAAGGTGCCAAAATAAAATAAAAATTGAATAGAATTGGCATTCAGTTGGTGAAAGTTCATATTCATAACTTCATAAAGAAACAAAAAACTAAATTTCCACAGGTTTAAATAAAATTTTATGAGTAAACGCGTCATAACATTGACTTCATCTCGTACTAAATTATGGTATTACAAAACAATCTACTTATACGAAAAATTGAATACAGGGGGCTCTTAGAGAAACTAAATAACAATAAGCAATTCATTCAGAGCTACTGGTAGGTACATTGAACAGATTAAGAAGAGGAGAAGGGTTTACTTCAATCTGGTACATTATATGTATAGGGATTCCCAACAGTTGTTTGAGATATCAGTGAATTGCAATTATAATACTATGGAATACGCGTGGCCTTTGCTCTGTGCACTTGGCTGGTTATTGTTTGCATGCTCTCATCCGATACAGATATGACAGTTATATATCAATTTTGACGGATTTGGAGAGGATTGGTGAATGACCAATGGTTATTCACCCAATATGATTGACACTCTCATTCAGAAGTAAAAATACAAAATGGAAATTTCAGAAGTTTACCCACATGCTGTCCATTAATAGTTACGCACATTACCCATATTGTGAATTCATGTTTCGATCATAGTTTTTTTCCTAGTAGTTAAAAGTACGCGATCATACATCCCTTGGCTAAATCTCTTAACACTCAGTCTCTCAATGACTTACGCCCTGTTAGCATTCTTCCTTCGTTATCGAATATCAAGAAAAAGTTTTAACAACTCAAGTTTACGACTACGTATGTACGAATAAAATTATTTCTCTTCTTCAATCAGGCTTCAGAAAAGGGTGTAGTACGACTACGGCTCTTTTGAAGATTATTGATGATATCATAGGGTTCCTTGATTAGGGCCTTTCTATTGCCATGATTTTATTAGATTTTTCAAAGGTGTTTGATACAATTTACCATCGGTTGTTGTGTACTAAGCTTTGTTATTTTGGCTTCGATGTTTGACTCTGTGAAATTTTTTGAATCCTATCTTAATGGGAGAAAGCAAATTGTTAATATCGATAGTTCCTACTCTGAGGCACCATCTGTTACGTCAGGTGTACCCCAGGGGTCGATATTAGGTCCAATTCTCTACCTGGTGTACACAGCGGACCTGTTCATGGGATTGAATTATTGTCAGTATCATGCATTTGCGGATGATTCCCAGTTGTACTTCCCTTTCGTTTCGGAGAGGGCTGCAGAGGCTTCTACATATATAAATCAGGATCTGGAAGGCATGGCTTGTATCTCGAAGGAACACAATCTAAGGCTGAATCCCTCTAAGTGCATTTTACTTCTATTCAGCTCGAGTGCTAAAAGGTCGATGGTACATTAGAATGTTTCTATTATGTTGGATGGCGTGGGTCTTTCTCAAAGCAATTCTGCTAAGAATTTGGGAATCATTATGGATGATCAATTACGTTTTCGTATTCATATTTTGCTTTTGGTAAGAAAATGCTACATGTCTCTTAGGACTCTGTATATGAATGTTAGCATATTGAATTTTAAGATGCGTAAAAAACTTGTAGAAACGCTAATTTTACCGATTCTGCATTATGGTCTGATCCTTATCTATCCTTGTCTGGATCAATTTTCAAGGAATAGACTACAGCGCATTCAAAATTCATGTTGTCGATTTGTATTCAGAGTACGCAAATATGAGGGGATTTATGCTAAGATTGATCAACTACGGTGGCTGAGAATGAACCAGGTTTTCTTTTCTCATATGAGTTCTTTAGTCCACCGAATTCTATCATCTGGGATGCCTTCTTACCTTCATTGTAGATTGAGTTTCAGAGGTAATTCTCATGCTGTTAATGTAAGACATGGGGATACTCTCCACCTACCTAGGTTTCGCCTGACTATCTTTGGAAGATCTTTCTCATATAATTTTATAGCTGTATATAATAAGATACCTATGAATATTAAAAAACTTTCATTGCCTAGTTTCAAGAAGAAGATCAGATCGAGACTTTTATCTGCACAGATAACTGTTCAATTTTTGTTATGGGCTAATGAATAAACTTTAGTTTGTTATTGTCAATTTATATTCAATGTTTACATTCTCATTGACTCCTAATAATTACGATTTGTTTCAGCTTTTTATTTCGTGTCTGGTTTTTTATTTGTCTGTATTTCATTTCACATTGAGTTGTTTTGTTCCATCAATTATTTATTTTCATTTTATTTTATATAGATTCTTAATTTTTTTCTTCTTATTTTTTATATATATTGTTTTTTTGTTTTATTTTGTTTCTGTTACTTTGTTTCATTGATTTTATTTTTTTTTGTAGTTCGAGATTGAGTAGAATAGCTTTGCTAGACTTCGCCTCTCATAATCAATGAAGTCCTTATTATTATTATTATTATATATCCGAGAAAAATAAAGTCTATAACAGTTCAACATAGGTACTTGGGCAAACCTTCGGAAAACCTGAAATTGTTTCTTTATAAACAAAATTTCAAAGTTTCATATAAAAGCAACAATAGCATTGGAAAATTTATCAAAAACAACAAATTAAAAATCCATAGAGATGAACGTACGGATGTTTATAGACTCAACTGTAACGATTGTGAAAAATTCTATATAGGACGTACAATTAGAAATTTCAAAACTCGAATACACGAACACCAACATAGCTATATTAAGCAGAAAACGGACTCTAATTATGCGTATCATCTTATTCAAGAGAACCATACCTTCAATAACAATTATAATATATTACAGTTAGAAAATAGTCTCCACAAAATCAACTGTTGGGAATCCCTATACATCAATAAATATAAAAATTCCGGAAACCTAGTTAATGACCACATTGAAGTAAATCCTTTTCCTCTTCTTAATCTGTTCAATGTACCTACCAATAGAGCTCTGAATGAATTGCTTATTGTTATTTAGTTTCTCTAAGAGCCCCCTGTGTTCAATTATTTTTCGTATAAGTTGATTGTTTTGTGATACCATAATTTAGTACGAGATGGAGTCAATGTTATGACGAAACGCGTTTACTCATAAAATTTTATTTAAAAAAAAAGTTAGTTTTTTGTTTCTTTATGAAGTTATGAAATAAAAATCTCTAAAATCGGGGCCAAGGACGTCTAAGATGGATATGAAAATTAGTACTGCACCTCACTGTTGACTTTTGATTCAGTGCAATATGCAAAGTGCAATATATATATATATATATATATATATATATATATATATATATATATATATAATATATACATATATATATATATATATATATATATATATATATATAGAGTATTATTTTTATATATATATATATATATATATATATATATATATATATATATATATATATATATATATATATATATATATATATATATATATATATATATATATGTATATATATATATACAGGGCCGGATTTAGGCATGGGCCACATGGGCCCGGGCCCAGGGCGGCAAATTTTTAGGGGCGGCAAATTTTGAAGGCCAGTTAAATTTTGCTAAAAAATCAAGAGCGTTTTATGCAGAATTTTTGTTGCTGTCACAATTGAACAGATTTATTTTGTCCGAAGATCTCCAGAAAGTATAACCAAATGTAAGGGTAGCTCTTGAGATGTTTTTGTGTACACCAGCCAGCAACTGTGCAGCAGACGTTCATTTTCTACTCTTTCACGAGTAAAGAATTAGTAAAGGTTAGTTAACTCAGCTATTTTAACCATAGAAGAAGACTTGAGAAAAAGACTTGACGTGTAAGCTTGACTCTAATGAGGTCGTTGATACATTCGCTAATATTACAGCTAGGCGTAAAAAAATCTGAAAACTTGAGTTTGAACTTTTTGAAAAGTTTCACTATGAATTGAATGTTTTAGCTCTCAATAAACAGTTTTATCATTGAATCGTTTTCGATTTCCTAATTTCCTGATGTTACAATCCACTTTGAAAACAACCAAATTGATTTCTTTCCAGTTTATGTGGTTTCAAAATAAGTGAAAATAATATAAATTTCTGAATGGTTGGTAAACAATAATGAGACAAAAAACAATATGAAGGTTTTTTTCAAATTTCAAAAATTCAAGTGACGAAGCAAAGGAGCAGTAACTTTTCCTTCAATCCATATTTTTTCGTTAATTATGATAACAATAATTGTACTATGTTTAGTTTAACACTTAAAACCATATCTTGAGGTGTAAAAAGAATTCATAGATTCTCTGCAAATATTCCACATAGCAAAGTACCTACTAATTGTCATTATTCCTAGATTATAGTTAGTGAGGTTATATAAAACTATGACATCATTAAGATTTTATTCGAATTTATTTTAAAAAAATTGATGTTCAAATAGTATTATTTAAGGTGTGGCAAATTGTCGCGTTTGGGAGGCGGGGGCGGCGATATACTTTGGGCCCATGGGCGGCAAATTCGTGAATCCGGCTCTGTATATATATATATATATATATATATATATATATATATATATATATATATATATATATATATATATATATATGTGCAAGTAGCACAAACACATAACTTGTGCAGCCAGCGCTCAATTTTTAGAAATGTGGTATAACTATAAATTATTGTTGTAGATTTTGACACCAATCTTTCACGTTACAACCTATACCTACGATTCAACATGACGAAATCGAGTTTCAGATTTTCAGGTGGGAATGCATGTAAACTTATTTATTTTACTGTCAGACAGGCGCTGTAATTGCTACTCTTGCTACGTGGCAAATCCGGCACTATACACCCATTGCAACTACTTGACTTTAAAAAAAAAATAGTTTGACTTAAATGAGACCTATCAATAACTGCTCACCTCATTTACTCGAACATCAGGTAATGCAAACCAATGTTTTAAAATCTTAAATCAATCAAAAAGTGTTTCTCAATCAAATTGTATTATATGAAACGCTCTATCCTCAGCAGTGCTTTCGGTTAGTTACGATATTCAATGGTTCAAATCCAGAATAAACAGCCAACTCTTGAATTTATCACGTTTTCACTTTCCATATATTAAACGTTACAGTTTATTTGCGCTTAATAAACGCGGAGTGCATGATACAGATGATAAATACATCATTTTTATCGTGAGATGAACAGCAGTGACATGTAATATGCCATGCGCCATATATCAGGCACCAAGTGCCTCAGTTAGATGAAAAAAGGCGTCATCGAAAAACTCAACCTGTTGGATATATAAATATATATATAATAAAGTATAAAGTTTAAAATAAAAACACTTGACTTATGTTTCACAATATAAAAAAAATATTTAGATACTGTATTTAGCAGTAACGAAAAGTCGACATGTTTCGAGTTATGAACTCATTATTAAGACTGACATAATATAAATATTTTTTTATATTGTGAAACATAAGCCAAGTGTTTTTATTTTGAACTTTATACTTTATTATTTATGATGTTTCACCAAGTGATGTGCGAGAATTCAATCTCAGTTATATATATATATATATATATATATATATATATATATATATATATATATATATATATATATTATTATATATATATATATATATACAGTGCTTTCATGAATGAAAGGAACAAATTCATTAAAAAATTAGGTTAATATTTCATGTTAAAAACCTCGGAAAGGTCGATTAGTATTTTTATTTGGGCATTTTTCGCAATAAAAATTTTGTATACAGGGTGTCTCATTCAAGAGCTATGGCTTTGTCATTCGTTTTTTTAAAGGTAATACCCTGTATATTATTTACAATTCTACGATAAATTCTTATCACTTTTTGTGAAAACATACCAATATGCCTCAACTCCGATGGATTGCCAGAAACGGAGATAGTGGGTAATGAGAGGTACGATATGAAAACACACAAATGTAATTACTAATTTAATTTTTACATATGTTCAATCTGTTGTCCGTTCACTTCGAGACATTTTTGAAGTCGATTCAATGTTTCCCGTTGCACATTTTCAAATTACTTCTGGACTGATAAGTCTTATTTCCTGCCTGAATTCTCTCTTTTAGATCATCAATATTATTTGGTCTATTCAAATAAACTTTAGACTTCAAATAACCCCATAAGAAAAAATCCAATGGGGTTATGTCCGGTGATCTTGGCGGCCACTCAATCGGACTCTCCGTCCTATCCATCTGTTGGGAAAAGTTGCATCAAGAAATTGTCGAACAGCGATTGAATAGTGAGGAGGTCGCCCATCTTGGTTGAAACATATCTCGTTATTAGGTATGTCAGGATCTTGTGGGTTAGGAAACAAAACAGCTAAAGCCGGAATGAGTTCGAACTGGAGAAAGTTCAAGTAGTCCTCTCCGTTTTAGTGTTTCCTTCAAAAAAATAGGGACCAACTATACGATTTCGAAGCAATCGCTGCCCATGTATTAATTTTTTGAGGCCGCTGTGTGTGGCATTCTTGCATCCAATGAGGATTCTCGGTCGCCCAATACCTACAGTTTTGTCTGTTGACGTGGCCATTTAAAGTAAAGGTGGCTTCATCAGAAAAAATTATGTTTTGTAATGAAATTTAGATGTTGATTATGAATTTCAAGAATCTGCTCACAAAACTGTACTCTGCGGTCAAAATCGTCTTCTAATAATTCATGTACCAGCTTAATTTTATAGGGATGATACTTATTTACCTTAAGTATTTTATGCACGGACCCTACTGATAAATTGAAAATTATTGGAAATTGTAGTAATGGATGTATGAGGGTTATCTTAGCTTTCTAGTAGAACGTTCAGCACTGTTTCTTCAGATACTCTCGGTGGTCTTCCTTTAGGTAAATCTCTAACGTGGCCGTATCTCCTGAATTTTGATTCAATTTTTGCTGACTGTCGATCTAGTAATTGGCGGACGATCAGGATGATTTTCATTGAATAGATTGCAGACTTCTTCTTGTGAACGCACCCTATCTCCAAAACCAATCATCATAAGTACTTCATACGTTCTCTCTCAAGTAATTGCATTTTCTTAAACAATGAAGTAGTGTAGTGCCTGGAGCGTTAAAAACGTGAAAACTGCGGACTATACAGCACCAGTGAATGAATTCAGATGGTACATGTGAAATTTCATTCTCAGATTTAATGACAATGTTTACCTAAATTTTTTTTTGTACTTTTAATCCACATTTTAAATCTCCAGGTGCTCCACTATCTCCGTTATAATCTGAGAATCCATCAGTTGAGGCATATGGTATGTTCACAAAAAGTGATAAGAATTTATCGTAGAATTGTAAAGTGAAATAATATACAGGGTATTACCTTAAAAAAACTAATGACAAAGCCATAGATCCTTGAATGAGCCACCCTGTATACAAAATTTTTTATTGCGAAAATTGCCCCAAATAAAAATACTAATCGACCTGTCGCGAGGATTTTAACATGAAATAGAAACCTAATTTTTTAATGAATTTGTTCCTTTCATCATGAAAGCACTGTATATATAATATATATATATATATATAATATATATATATATATATATATATATATATATATATATATATACATATACAGTGTAAGGACAGTACTCTAAGAAATTATGAATAGTAGGTTTCTTATGTATTCTTTAGAGTATCTGTATTCTATTATAATATAAAAATAACAAAAAATGTAAGCAATGTTTATTATTATTTTTGATATAAGTTATATTATCAACAACAAACATCGAATTAAATAAGCTTCATTATTTCGTGATACTACTATTTGCTATAATAAGAGGTTATATGCGTCGGGGCATGCCCAACACATGCCTCTGCATTCTTTCGTAGTTCGGATTTGAGATTCAATCTACTGGAACTTTGCAATTGCCCTCTTGGCTAGTTCCCACATGATTTCTATAGACTTTCTGTCAGTTCCTGGTCAAGGAACACTAACATGATTTTCAGTCAGGAATGCAGTAACACTTCTGGCTTTGTGGAATAGTGCAGAATCATGCATAAAGAGGTTATTATCATTATCAGGGAAACATTCTTTGAGGTACGGCAGTAGTCTTTTTTCTAGTACTCGCTTGTACTAGTCTTGGGGGATCGTCCTTCACTCTATGCCTTTGGCTGAGATGACATACCACACCATGACACTAACAAGGTGTTTAACCCTCTCCACAATGCAGTTTGTATGGAATTGTTCCTCAGGGCATCTTCTGACAAAATAACTATTGTCGACCAAAATTTGGAACGATGACTCGCCGGAGAAGTACAACTGTGAAATATTGGAAATAATGATATTAAATCGTCAAGGATGATTCAAACTATTCACAAAAGTTATTCTTAGTCGACTCCAGTACAACACTCATATTGTGATGTTGGCTAGTCAAATACAGCCGTTTTGTTATCATAGTACTGACTACTAATTCCATCAAAAAATTCAGTTTTGTATTTATACTTATTATTTTATTTCACATTATGAGTCAATGTTTGTATGAATTTCCACGCCTTTTCAGTGAAGGTATTGCCCTAAATTCTATTAGTTTTAAGTTTTCAAACTGGCATTTGTAATTCACGTTCCTGAACTATCTTTTGTCCGTTTTTGTTAGCTCTGACTTCATTATTGCTATTGATTACACGGGTCAACAGAAAATTTGAGATTGACATTAAGGCCGGCCGCACATTTCCTACAATCGGTTCCGATTGTCTGAAACGATTGTCGGATCAGGGCATTTGACGCTCGCATACCTATACTTTTATACGATCATATCGCACACCTACGATCCGATATCGGATCGGACGTCCGACTCGGATGCACGAGCAGTGCGTCCTACCAATCGGACCGATTAAAAGTCTTATCCGACTACCGGAAGGCAAGCCGTGCATTGTTTTTCCATAGTATACCGCAAACATACGATTATTTCATTCAAATAAAATCGGACGTATTTTGTCGGCAGTGTGCGCTAGTGTTCCAATTTGAAATCGTGTCAGACAATCGGATCCGATTGTAGTAAATGTGCGGCCGCCCTTAAGTATGAAATATCGGTAAATTGGATCATAGTTGAACGAAAAAAAATTTTATTTTTCACATGTATATTATATGTTTATTTCACCTTGGATACGGTTGCTATAAACACACTCATTATGCCCTAGACCATTACGCTCGCATTTGCGGGCATAATGGATTTAAGTCGCCCGCTTATTGTACTAGGAGAAATGAAGCAAATTTCATTGATTGAATACTTCATAATCCTTGTCGTATACGACTCTGGATTTCTCCGGCAATTAATTATTCATCCCTCGGGCCAGAGGCCCTCGGGCCGAATGTTTCCCTCAGGGCGTAAGGATCTATATAACGCACTTGGTACATAAATAAATAATATGCCATGAAAAAGTTTGCTTTTGTATCCAGGAGAACATTTGAACGATATTTTTAAAAATCTGTGATTTTGGTTTTAATTTTATGATAAATCAATACAAATATATGTATATATTATTTCTATTCATTTTGACTTTCAAACTAACTCACAAAAAGTTGAAAATAATTCAAAAGTGCGCAGTATCACTTTTTCTTTTATGTTCATAACTGCTTTCTCTCAATAAACCCCAAATATAGTCTCCCATCATATTTTAATTGTATTGGCTTTGATAACTTTGTTCAAAGTTCATAATATCTTGATGGAAGCGTTTTAAAAACGTTTTCAAATGAGAATGCAGCATATGTACTTTCAATAACATCCTGGTTTTGAAATTTTTTTTGAACTTATACAGTGTATTCACGAGTTCGAGAATGGCTAGGGGAAAAAAAGGTTATCACCTGAGCAGTGGGGATCACCTTGGAGCCAGTGAAAACCACTCAGCCTCTGTCTCCGGAGTCTATTTTGAACAACTTTCTGTGGTGCGCAGGTAGTTGTGCAGGGAGATGTGGTTGCTGAAAAGCAGGCATAAAATGCAGCTTGCTGTGCAGCATGTGCCAAGGATCATGTACCAACGCATCAAATGAGGAAGCATTGGATGAGAACTTTATTCAGGATGACGACTTCTTCGAATAAATTGATTTTGTTAAAATGGAATAATTTTTGAAATTCAAATTATAACATCAATTTATGCTGTGCTTCGAAACTGCGAGTGTTCTATTTTGATATATTTTATTTTTTTAATTTCAATAATTTATGTCTTGATTGTTATTCTATTTTGTTGTACGCATAAACACTCAATATTTTGTTAGTATGTTTCCATACCTCATCTTAAACTCGAACAAAGCCACATGATCCCGGTACAAAATCTGACGCAATAATATTTTACTCACACACTTTCCTATGTATTACATTTATACATGAGGTATAATATGAGGTGAATTTTGTATTGTATAGTTTGAAATATAATTAAGTAAATTATGTGTGAATTGTATTTTTTCACCACATTATCTCTTCCAAACCGTTTAAACTACGAAAAAAATGACTTCGACCATTTTTGTAGAGAATTTACTCTATTTTAATAATGTATACGGCCAATTTTACACAATACTCAATTATTCTTGAGATATTTAGGAAAACCTGAAAAAAAGAAGCATTTACAATGCCCCTCCCCTCGCGTACCCTCACCCTCAGGAAATTTTGGTATTCTGTACAGGGTGCTCCACTGAACAACTGTGACAAATTTCAGCTTTTCGCAATTTTTTTCTACTAAATTTTCCAATTCTACTGGGCTATAAATAAATTAACTCCCTAGTTAGAGTAATTTTATATTCAACTACCTCCAAAACCAAAGAAGAAGAATGCATACATGAAATTGAAGAATAACGATATTGCTTATTTTAAATGGGATATAGTGGTTGCCTTGTTTCCTGTTGAATATCATTTTTCCATTATTCGGAATCCATTATTCCGAAGTTCTTAAATTGAAAGTAATATATAACTCTGGAGAAGATGACCATATTTGAAAAACAGCACGAAGTTTCTATCAATGTTTACATCCTCAAAAAGAAGACAAGCGTATTCCTCATGCTTTCGAAACTTTTTTTCAATGAATATACAATTTTTTATTAATTAGAAATACATTTTTTTCTGGAAATGATGTTGATAAACTGGATGATTCTGAGCTGGAACTAAAATTTCATTATGATTCAACTAAAAGTTTATTTAGTATGGTATCAGCATTATTGACTCGGAAAAATCGGAAATTTATGTGATACATGTCTATATTATAAACAGTCTTTGACAAGCTGAAGAAACGTTCAGAAATCTGCAATATGATGGATTAGACTGTTACTTAGATGCCTAGGGAAGGGAAAAATATTCATAAAATCTTGCTAAGAAAGAAATTTTTTTTTTCGAATCGTGTTATTTAATAGTTCAAGCTCAATGAATATTGTTCTACTTTTTCTCCTCTTCTTTCTACTTTCGGTCATTCTACGTGTTTCTCAGTTGTCTTCAGCGGCATTCGTGTTACATGAGACCTAATCATTTATATTATAATAATATTATTCTATGTTATTAGATGATGCACTACCGTACAATATACGCCAGTTACTCCTTCATTATAGTTCTTTGACTCACTCTATTTTCTCTAAAGTTTTCAGGTATACCTACTTAATTATAAAATGTAGAGATACGCACAATGATTTTGGAGTCACTACCCTGTGCTACCTTTCATTATTGAGAACAGAGCCGTAATGAGAATTAAACCGATACCTACAGAGGAAGTCGAATGATCTAAATGGAAAATATGGTTATGCTTATTTTTTTGATATTCAAATATTTTTTCAACCACAAGAATTTTTACACCTCAATTATTTATACATTCAATTTAATTTGCTGGACCAGATGGAAAAAAGTTGATGTTCACGTGAGCTGTCCACTAAATAACAGTTTAATGATTGAAATTCTCTTTTGAATAAGAAAAATTCTTCAATAATTTTATTTATTGAACAATCTTCAAAGGAAACTGTTCATTTGTATTCCTCGACGCGAAATCTGCATACATAATCTCTATATATAAAAATGAATCCTCATTTCCCTTGGTCCCGCCATCACGCTTGAACAGCTGAACCGATTTCACTAATTCTTTTTTTGTTGTGGGGTTTTTTTCGTCAGAAGAAGGTTCTTATGAAAGAAAAAATTAATAAAATTGCGCGAGAAATTAGAAAATTTGAGAATACCTAACCACCATATAAAATTATTTCTAATCTATGTCATTTTTATTTTGTCATGACTTAGAATAGAAAAATTCATTTTACTCTCAATTGTTTACCCTTCTACGATCAACCCCTATTTTTGCATCGCGATTTTAATTTTTTTTAAATAAAAATAGTCGGTTTGAGAATACGTCGTAATATATTTTTCATACTCCCAATGATTAACATTTTTGCCGGGTCAGATAGATTGTTAGATAGATAGTTAGATAGATAGATAGATAGATAGATAGATAGATAGATAGGAAGATAGATAACTAGATAGATAGATAGATAGGTAGATATACATCGGCACATAGATGAATAGAAAGAAAGATAGATAAATGAAAATAATTTATATGGCAGAACGTTTGCCCGGTCAGATAAATTGATAGATGGATATGCAGATAGATAGACAAATAGATAGATATATAGATAGATAGATAGATAGAATGATAGATAGATATTTAGATAGATGGAAAAATAGGTAACTATCTAGATAGATAGATATATAGTTAGATAGGTAGATATACATCGGCAGATAGATGAATAGATAAAAATAATTTATATGGCAGAACAACGTTTGCCGGGTCAGCTAGTGCAACAATAAATTATACAAAGTTCAAGTTACCCCGACTGAAAATCTGCATATAGCTGTTTCGATCCTATTAGATCTCTTCAGAGCAGCTTACTTGACTCGGAGTGAATTCACATATTTCTAATTGATCCTCAATACAAATCTCGGCTGAACTATTATATCGATAACCATAGCGCCCTGCAATACAGATATTCGGAACCTGCCATTCACTGTATCGACCGAAAATGCAGAATTCAATTTTCCGTAATTTCCTGTTTCATTGTGAATGCAGATTTGGCGTCGCGGAATATATATAACCAGCCCTCTTGGAAAATTGACGCTATGGAATGTTATTCAGATACTAGTACAGTCGCGATTTGTATTGGAGCTGCACTGAAGATAACTAATAAGATCGAAACAGCTGTATGCAGATCTTGAGTCGGGGTGACTTGATATTTTCACTCTTGCATTGTGCATGCAGATTTCTAGTTGCGGAATTGATTTGTTAATTTTTGAATTATTGAAGAATTTGCCTTGTATACTTCATGTGATAAAATGAAGAAAATCATCTTTTTCAAGAAGGAGAGAATATTTTAATTTTGTTGGTTTTGGTAGTACTTAATATAACTGCAATAAAACTGTAATCATTGTCGAATAGAAGAAATAACTAATTCGAAGATCGTATTCAGGAGTCCCTACCTGATATTAACTGTTCTATTAGGCCAAGCTACAGAGATTTAGAATGAACATTTTGTGTAAAAAGTGTTAGAAGAAAACCAGCTCCGCCATTGTTTGTAAAATAGTTCCACATGATATAGCGATATGTTTTTCACTAGACTTTTTTATTTATATCTTTGTTATTAACAATTTTATGCAAAAAATCGCGTTTTTTCTAGTTTTTTGCTTATAAAATTGAAACTATCGGAATAATCGCGATGGTGTCAATAGACTTATTGTAGAAAATGAAAAAAAGAAAAGAATGAGAGGTCGGATGACTCGATCAGACCCTTAGTTTATGGAAAAATTGAAAAAACCGGCCAAAATTTAGTTTCTTCAAATATTCATAACTCGGTTATTTTTTGAGTTGAAGCGTAGATCCTCGGTTAGTATTATTTATCAATATAAACTTTATTTTCGCGGAGAGCAGGAACTGTCCGATGCATAGTTTTTGATCTGTGGCCATTTGAATATTTTACTATGCAATTTTCCAGCAGACCTGAATGCGACAGGTATTATCCGATTTCAATTTACAAAAAAAATTTTGAAAGTAGAAGATGAACGTTTTGAACTATGAGAATTCTACTTTTAAAATCTTTTTTGTAAATTGAAATCGGGCCATACCTGTCGCATTCAGGTCTGCTGGAAAATTGCATAGTAAAATATTCAAATGGCCACAGATCAAAAACTATGTATGGGACAGTTTCTGTTCCTCGCACAAATGAAGTTTATATTGATAAATGATACTAACCGAAGGATCTACGCTTCAACTCAAAAAATAACTGAGTTATGAATTTTTGAAAAAACTGCATTTTGGCCGATTTTCTCATAGACTAAGGGTCTGATCGAGTCATCCGACCTCTCATTTTTTTCGTCTTTTCACATCATCACGATTACTCTGATAGTTTTAATTTTATTAGCAAAAAACTGAAAAAACGCGAAAATTGTTAATAACAAAGACATAAATAATAAAGTCGAGTGAAAAACATATTACTATATCATGTGGAACTATTTTACAAACAACGGCGGAGCTGGTTTTCTTCTAACACTTTTTACATGAAAAAATCTCTGTAGCTTGGCCTATATCATGAGTACCACAGCAGAGCTTCTTAACATAGTATTCAAAAACTCTACACATTAGAGGAGAACTCCGTGTCATAATTCGAAGATACATGTCAAGTATGTTAGGTGAACTTATTGGTTGGAGTGTTAAATCATTTTTCTGCTCAAATCAGAGCAGAACAAACACGAGAACATATATAATTGAGTCGATATTTTTGTTTGTAATTTTCCATTCAACGTGATATTCTATGGAAACGTGCTTACCAGATTCAATTAATTTCCTGTATTAAGTACGGAATAATTATATCATCATTAGTATATTGCAATAAACCAATACAATGTATGTTCATACAACATCTATATATACTTGGAACCCTTTTTTGTTCAGGGGGGATAACTTTTATCGAGATTCAGCGTCAAAATATAGAAGAAATTGATATTAATACAGATATACTCAAGTATATAATACAATCCGATTGGACAATAAAAAATATATTTAAATGTGTAGAATGTTTTGCTGAAAGAATTTCTCAGAACAAGTTATTGTTCTGAGAAATTCTTCCATCAAAACATTCTACACATTTAAATATATTTTTTTATTGTCCAATCGGATTGTATTATATACTTGAGTATATAATATATATATATATATATATATATATATATATATATATATATATATATATATATATATATATATACATATATATATATACATATATAGAACTG